>JAVANC010000022.1:9027160-9058356 GCA_033319125.1 Parnassius glacialis | reverse complement strand
AGTTAGAAATCGCTGTCATGTAACTATATTACGGTATATAGCTATATCCCTAGGGATTTAACTATATTACGGCTTTAACCATTTTACTATAACATATGTACATAATGCATCAAAATGTGTCTCACATTATATTTGAAAACAATTCTATGAGTGAAATTAAGCGAAGAGAATATAAAAATTAACTCCAAACCTTGAGTTAAGCTTGGGAAAATAAGAACTAAAATTTCTTAAGAAAATAACAGGTTATGAGATTTAAAATATTTCTTATTATTATACCCATAACAAGATCTTCATTAATATTATAATTTTTTTAGAATTTTTTATTTTAGTATGCCAAAATTGAACATTCAAAATTTCAAAAAACGAAAATAATATTTGAGGTCTCCTACATACTTATAGATGAAATGTCGTGAGTATTCTGATCTTCAAGTCCTCTTTTATTACACAAATATACAATCACAATACCAGATTTTTCACCCCTTTGACGCTGTTCGGGGTATTTTTGGCACAATCATTTATTACCGCCGTTTATAGGAAACCACAATGTTTTTTTTTGCATTACCTTAGTAAACTTCTTCCACGTCTGCAACGTGATATGGGATGGTAGATTCTCCTATATTATTATGTAGTAATAATAACAGTGTAGTGGCGATGTAAAATATCCACAACCCAAAAACGGCCCGTGTAAGAGGCGACATAAGGAAACGAAGACATGAAATGGGCAGCAGCATCTTACTAATAACAACTCGCCCACCGACCCACCAATTGTAGCAACTATGGAAAAAGGGGGCGATCCACATGAGGTCATCTATGAAAGAGACCTATGTTAAACAGTGAAATTTCAGAGGCTGTAATGGACAAAGCACACTCGACCAGTGGGCAAATAATTGAACCTAATATTTCGCTAAAATACAAATTATTTCCGAATGCGAAAAGATAAAACGGGAGCAAAGCAAAAACATTTGAAGCGAGAGCACATTGTGGAATCGTAATGCGATTTTGCTACTAAAGCTTCAAAAGATTACAGTTTTACTTTCCGAAAGATTATTCTCTTTAGAAAATCTTGTAGTTGGATTAATAAGACAGGTATTTAGACGAATGATTCAAAATTTAATTTAGACGTGATAAAGCTATGCTGCTATTGACCACGCTATCACAGAATACCAGTGTAAAACAGCAGATCAATGCTGCTTTATTTTGTATGGTGAGTTCAGACATCCGAAACCTTTTTTTTTTTAATGGAACGCATCTGCATTTTGATTTTTAATCGAGAATAGATGTAGGTATCTATGGATCACCTTATCCACCATCTGGTGGACTTCGTGCTCGTTTGTCACCGTCAATAAAAAAGGAAAATTGAAATGTAAGTTTTCAAAAATAAATAAATACTGGTAATTAAAATACTTCTAACTTCGAGCACCTACAAAGTCTGAAAATGGGAACAGATAAAATCCTCATGATATTGCTTGAGCGACCTTATTTTGGTTTTAGTAACATAGTTATGTGCGGCATTATATTAACGGATTGACTGGCAGAGAATGCCGACAGAAATAAATAAATATTTAATATTTTGCAAATGAGATGATTAATAAAGTGAAATTTCGCCGGGAGATATCCTACTAAGCAGCGTAATATGCAGATAACAGCTTTCAGCGTAGGCTAGCGTTATCTTTTTCATAGTATACATATGGGCAACGAAATAGAATTCACTACTACATATCACATTGTGGGTGTCGCGTAAAAGGCGACAAAGGGAAATAAAACAAAAGACTAACTGCAGCATCTTCCTGATAACAACTCATAAATGATAAGGGACTGCGCATGCAATCCGCCCTTACCCCTACTACATGGAGTGAAGACCTGGTAAAACATGCAGAGAGGCGATGGATGCAGTTAGGTGTCTCAGGACTATGATTTAAAAAATCCTTTGAGGAAAACTTATGTTCAGCCGTGGACTTGCGAAGGGCTTTAATGATGATGATGCGGTTGCCAACTGTATTTATAAGTAAACATTTAAAAGGCTTTAATTTAATGTAATTAAATAATTAATGCAAAATAATTCTCACATCTTTTATCATAATCATCTTCCGCTAAACAACGATTGAATCATCATCATCATTACAGCTTTTCATAAGTCCACTGCTGGACATAGGCGTCCCCCAAGGAATGCCACAAAGCACGGCCCTGAGCCATCCGCATCCATCGACTTCCTGCATGTCTTATCAGGTCGTCACTCCATCTAGAGGAGGTGGCCCTACACTTTGCATACCGGTACGAGGCTGCCACTCGAGAACCTTTCTACCCCATCGGTTGTCTGTTCTTTGAGCTATATGGCCGGCCCATTGCCACTTCAGCTTACTCCGTTGGGCTAAGTCGGTTACTCTGATTCTACTGCGGATATACACATTTGTAAGTTTATCACGCAGAGAAACCCAGAGCATAGCCCTCTCCATAGCTCGCTGAGCGACCTTGAGGTTTCTCATATGGCCAGCAGTAAAGTACCACGTCTCAGATCCGTAAGTCATCACTGGCAACACGCACTGGTTGTACAATTTCGTTTTCAGGGTTTGAGGTACGTCTAACGAGAAGATGTGTCGTAGTTTCCCGATCGCTGCCCAGCCGAGTTTAATCCGTAGATAGTAGTCAATCTTTTATAGTAGATAGTTTCATCTTAAGACCTATCCACTGGGAGACACTATTGAGGTCATTGACCTTAGTGCTTAGGTCCTCCAGCGATTCTGCCATAAGGACTATGTCGTCGACAAATCGGAGGTGAATGCTGTACTCGCCATTGATGTTAATACCATATCTTTTCCAGTCCAGTAGCTTGAAAACATCTTCCAATGCAGCGGTGAAGAGTTTCGGGGATATAACGTCACCCTGTTTTACACCTTGCTGCAGTGTGATAGGTTTCGTACTCTGGTTCTGTACTCGGATAGCCATCATAGCTCTACTGTACAAACACTTCAGCACTTCGATAAACCTTGACTGTCAACTTGGCACCGCTAAAGGGACTGCAGCATTGCCCAAATTTTGACGGAATCAAAGGCTTTCTCATAGTCCAATACGCAAGGCAAAGTTGCAGATTACTCCTCTGTCTTCTGTACAATCTGCCGCAGGGTATATATGTGGTCTATGATACTAAAGCCTTTTCGAAAACCGGCTTGTTCGGGAGGCTGGAAGTCGTCAAGTCTGCGTGCGAGACCATTCGTAATGACACCGAAAAATCGCCTTTCATGAAGAACAAGACCACCGCACTTCTGCTCCACGCCTTCGGAGTAATGCCACCATTGAGGACGGAATTAAAGAGCTTCTGAAGGATTTTAAGTACCGGTTTTCCACCATCTTTTAGAAGCTCCGCTGTAATTCCATCTTTGCACGGGGACTTGCCATTATTAAGGTGCTGGAGAGCCATTCTAATCTCGCTCAGACTGACGTCCGGGATACCTTCGGAATCGTGTCGAATAATAAGACTCGCTCTTGGATCGTTTTTTACACTTGCGTGTGGCTCCAACGATGACGTGTACAGCTGCCCATAGAACCTCTCAATCTCACTCAAAATCACAGGTGTCCCGGAAACGATGCTGCCACATTCGTTCTTCAACTTTGACAGTTGGCTCTTTCTGGCAGACAGATCCCTCGCAAAGACTTTGGAGCCTTGGTTCCGCTCGAAGTTGCGTAAGTCTAAGTCTAAAGTCTAAGAGATCTATCTGTTCAGTTACCTGTATGCTGTCAAATCTGTTGAAGAATGTAGCTTCATCTTGAATATGACAGTATAAAATACCATAAACATTATTAACGTAGCCTCTAATTTTTAAAATAATTGACGACATTTGATTTAGTAGTTGGATTACCATGTTATATACCTTGATGATAGCGATGAGATGAATCGTCCTCGTAAATATCTAGATTAGACAAGGCAAAGAGTAAATGTCAAACACAGATTGAATGGGGTTCTACACTCTTTTATAATTATCATAAAAAGCATTTATGACAATTCACAAATTTTTGTTATTTTCCACGTTAATGAAGGTTAGGTATGACATAAGGATCGTGTAGTTAAATCAATGCTGTAGAAATGCGGATTTAGGAAGTAGGATAAAAATATGTACGGATGTGAAAGAAATCTGAGATGTATGTTAAAATCATACCAAACGGAAGTCCCTAATATCTGCCTACCCTTCTGAACGACATGCTAAAGAGCTTATGTTTGTATTATAATGAGGTGCGGTGCTCTAAGTGATTGGTCTCTTGAATAGCTATCACCATTCCGCATATACCTTCACTTTATATAACTGTGCACATATCACAATGACACAATTTAGAACGATAGTGCCACAAATAGTGTCAAAAGCATGAACTGATATGTTTTATTGGGAGGTGAGTGATTGGTGAGTCAATAAATACTACTGCTGAAAAAAAAATAGCTGTAAATGTATTAAAAGTTTACATTATACATCACAATAACAAAGTAGAGTCAGTTTGTAATTTTTACTAAGGTACTCACTGCATTTGGCCCCAAATTTCGGTCATCAGAGTCGACAATTCGCAGTTTAGTGCTAGGCAGTGCTACACCTACTGAAGTGTAATTTTTTGATCCTGGTGGTACGGTTGTCGCCAATGGTGATATTTCAGTCAATCCGTAAACTTGCAAAAAATCTACGTTCGGCTGAAAATAATTATTGTGTCACAAATTTTGCAAACAAAAAAATCTATTTAATATTAAATTGTATTTATGGTGTTAAAAAATTTGTCAATATTTTTGTAACAATTGTAAATTTTATACTCCAGATAAAATGGTCGTAATGGTCGTAAAAAAAAAGTGATGATTAGTTAAAGCCATAAATATTACAAAAATGGAGCAAATATAAAATTCTTTCAGGCGCCCATTCGACCTGGTACTTTATAGTTTAAAGTTCCACGTTAACAGTGTTTAATGTGTTGGCTTGGATCTATACGCAGACACAAGCAGTTGGTAGGTAACGGTCAAAGAGCAATAGTCTCATATCCTAATTTGTAATCTGCGATGAGCTTGTATGAAAACATAAGAGAGTTGATTTAGATTTAACGCACAAATAAGAAATAAGAGACTTCGCGTCTTAGACAGAACTAGCGTAGCGTCTGTACCTCACTTTCTTACTATTTCGTCAATACGACATTTTTGTACGGGATATTTGCAAATTTGAACAAATGTTAAAATAATCTTACAGCTTTACGACCCGATCTGTTACCACCATTCCTCAGAAATACGTGGGATATTACTCAGTTTTTATACAAATACTGGCAAACGCTAAATATACTAAAAGAAAGTCCAGCTGGATTACTTGCTGTTTCTTCCCAGGACAGATGTGTTTTATGAACCACTAGTAAATTAAACATAAGAGTGATATTCAATAAGTATTATTTAAAACATATATTGATTAAAAAAGTTTACATTTCTATTCATATTTGAATTTATACTTCACGGCTCTTATTTAATATTTCTACGTTGTGATGACTAATGGCATAAATTAAAATAAGCAAACCTTAGATTTTTCAAGTATTTGAAAAATATCTTGTTTTGGCAGCGGCGCAGCTCCACAGATATAAGTATGAATATGAGACAAATATTCGTTTTCAACGCTAGGGTGAGATCCCAAAAATGAAGCTAAAATTTCGAATAAAAATTTCAAAGTTAAATTTGTCAATTAACTACGACAGTACACTAAAATAAAGGATACAAGCATTTAAGGTTGCTGAACACTTACCTACTTGGTTTGGTTAAGAGCACGCTAGTTTTCTTTTAAAATATGCCTGCCCATCTCCTGTATCAGTTTCCCTCTGTCACCTCTTACGCGATACCCACGGGAGGATATGGGGTAGTGGATGTGCTTACGCCGTCACTAGACATTAAAAATGTATACACCATTGCAAAATGTGATAATATAACTTTATATTCATAACCTACCGACCATGTAGACCGTGTAGTTGCTAATATCTACTTCCCATATCGTTCCGTGGGCGTCGTTAGAGGCGACAGAAGGGAAAAAACCAAGAGATGGCCAACAGAGTCTTCCCAAGAAAAACTCCCGCCTACGCAGCGTTGCAATTATGACAAATAATAATGTCTAGAATGAATTTCGATCACTGTGACCAGTATTAACAGAGACTAACCATCTGCGCATGACAGGATTATATTGCACAAGTGTATGCGCAATCACAGGTGCACTTTCTATTCCCTTAATCTGATAGTCCGATGAGACGGTAATCTGACAAGATAGAAGAGTAATTAGATGCAGAACCAACAGTTTTACGTGCAATCCGAGGCACGGGCACTGGGAATTTATTGAGATAAAATCTCAATAACTGTTTTTTGGCCCGTACTGGGATTCAAATGCGGGACTTTATGATAAGCAGTCGTGTTTACGACCACTTGATTAACGAGATTAATAATCATTAATCAAATAATATCGTTGTGAGGTAGTATATGAGAGAGACCTATGTTCAGCAGGGGACTTTTCATAGATTGTAGTGATAATAATATAATATATTGGACGCTTATAAATATTAAGTGGGAATTGTGCGGTTTAGATTTAATCATGCAATTATTTAAAAATAATGAAATTGATTTACAGCGAGGTATTTAATCTGTTGATTGTTAGCGTTGAAAGATAAATATAATTTAAAGAAAAAAAATACCTAATGGTGGTACAAGATGCAGTAAACTTGTTCTGTGTTCCTTAATCGCGTGCAGGAATGTTTTTCTTTCAAACTTAGGCAATGTAACAATTTTAGCGCCTATTGTTAATTTTGGTAATAGAATGATGCCTAGACCATACATGTGATACATTGGTAGAACTGCTAACAATGATTCTTGGTGTGAGTCTGAAAGGAAAAATTTAAAGTTAAGTTCCGTTATGTATTCTGGCTGGCTGTTTCGAAATTATCAAAACACATTGGTGTTTGCAGAAACTATATGTATTATCTTTTGAACTACTCATATAATCACTGTCAAAAATAACAGTTTGAAGAGTAAATCAGGTATCTAAATTATTACAATTTTTAAATATAAGTCAGGATGGCCGAATAGGATGGAAGAATACTCACTACCCCATATCTTCCCGTGGGTGTCGAAAAAGGCGACAGAGGGAAACTAAGGCAGACGATTGGCAGCAGCATCTTTCTGATAACAACCCAGAGCAAGAAAAAACCGCTGATGAAAACCCGCTTGCCACGCCTTGCCAAGCAATGATATTAATAAATGGCCCCCAGTCCCCGGTGGAAATATGCAGAAATTTAAAATGTCAATCGTAAATACAAATTTTAAATTGTAACTTTTATTATGTAAGGCCGTAACGTAACGAAACAAAACTTTTATTAATTATACTGAAAGTTTCTTTATCTACATATAAAATAATATCAGCACATATTGTATTTTTATTAAGTAGCGTTGATTTAAAAAAAAAGACGATGCAGATTGTCGGCACAGTTACCCACTACATCAGAATGGTGGACGAATTTTAATATTTTATTTATTAATAAAGGTTTCATGTTTAGGCGCATGAGGTTATTTCTATTACAAACTTAAAAAAGAAGTAAGTTTTGAACTATAATAGTTGGATAAATATCAGCATATTTGTAAACCATAGTCAATCAAAGCGTTGAAAAAGTAAAGTAATGAATTATTTATATGGAATATACCCCGGTTAAGTTAACCCAATCGTGCTTCAGCTATATATAGCCGTGGTTCTACCAGGTAAATGTAATGACGAAGTTATTACATTTTTAATAATTGTTCTTAACTTCAACGACCAGGTACATTTATCATTTATAATTTAAATAAATAAAAACATTAAATTTGATTCCTCAATATATTTAAAAGAACTTATGTACATGTACATAAAAACAAAAATAGTTTTATTAAAAGTATTGATGTACATTATGTAAATACTAGGAACAAGCACAAGTTAGTTATACCAGTTACTCGACTCCAAAGGGTGAGTAATTCCTTTATGGGGCAATGTATACGCTTTTACGACAAAATCCCAAAGAATATGCAGACCTTTTTTTATCAAAAGGTTGTTTTTATAAGATAAGGATGACAAACGAGCACATAGTCCACCTGATGGTAAGTGGTTGCTGTGGCCCATAGACATCTATATTTATCCTCGATTACGAATCAAAATGCAGATGCGTTGTCACCCGTGAGGACTAAGATGGAGTGCCTTGTTTCCAGTAAAAAGGGTCTCCGGTTCTCTACACTCACCATACGAAACACAGCTGCATCAAGCTGCTATTTTACGCTGGTATTCTGTGAGAGCGTGGTCCTTCCCCGGTCGAGCCGACCCATTCGTGCTACAACTATACCAGAAATATAGCTAAAAATTGTCTAGTAAGGGTTATTATACTACTAAAGAGTACATGACTGATATCAATGCTGTTTCTAAATGTTTTCATAACAATTTTATAAAATATTATATTGTAAATTGTGCTTATTAAAAAAAGTCTCGCTGGGTTTCTTGCTGGTTTTTCTCAGGACAGAGGCTTTTTTTGCAAACCAGTGGTAAAAGTAAAAAATGACTTTCAATAAGTATTATGTACTATAATCTATATTGAATAAAAATGATTCTATGATATTCTTTCGTTTTTTTTTATAAAATGTATTAAGAGATATGTAAGCTAGGACTATACCTGTGGCATGTTGATAATGCCTGATTCCCTCAGCATCTTGTTGCACAAAATTTGTTACCAACGTTCGGTGGACCAATTCTACACCCTTTGGCATGCCAGTTGTTCCACTTGAATATGGTATAAGAGCAATATTGTCATTATTTTTATCGATTGTATTCAAAACACTGAAGTCTACATTTCCGTTATTAATAAGTTCATGAAAGCATATTGTTTCTGAAGGTAAATTTTCATGAGTGTTTTTCACTACTATGATAGGCAAATTCATTTTGGCATTCTTACACGCTTCTTTTATTACTCCAATAGTTTCTGGGCTTCCTATTACAATCTTCGGAGTGGAGAGTAGTAATTGTCTTTGAACCTCATCTGAAGTAGTAAATATTTAAAAAGTTTAAATATTATTTTTAATATCATTTCCTTTTCCTTTATTTAAAAAAAGGAATTGTAATTTCATCTTCGGAAAATAGTAAATTCACTATTGAAATGTAAGTCGAGAATAAAATTCATATAATAATATCATTAAAAGGATTAAATATTAATTAATTAACGAAATTATATTTACTAACGGACTGTATAAAGAGGGTTAATAGTGGTGACAGCTGCTCCTGCTTCAAGTGATCCAAGTGTGACTATCGCGTACTCTGGATTGTTAGACATCATTATGCATGTAACATCCCCTTCACGTATATCCCATTGTGTTCTAAGTTTCACAGCAAATTTACGAGAATATTTGTAAAGTTCGTTATATGTATAAGAACGGTTAGTAATGCCACATATCTAAAAATAATAGAAATGTTTCATAGCATAATAATTTTGTTCTTGTAAAATAATATTTTATATTTATACAATATTTTCAGGTTAAAATATTAAAATTAAAAAAAATAAGAATTATTTTTAACAGACTTAATCAAAGATGTTGATTCTATATTCAACGCGTTTTTTTTTTAATATTCGAAGATTAAGGGTCGCCTCATTAATTGAATGAAAATAATTTCCGTATAAGGGTGCAAAAATAGAGGAAAATGTTTTTATTTAAAATATTTTGGACTGATTTTAGTTGTGTCTTTGTGTCAGGTCTTTTTTCCTGCCTACGAGTCCGTCTGGGTACTTACCCTGGTACCTACCACCCTTTTACTTATTTCTGCCACCAAATATAAGTACTTGTACTGCTGTATTACGGTTTAAAGGATGTAGAGTGCAAGTAATATTGCAGGCTGTAAGGCATTCCAACTAAGACTCAATGACAACGCCTCTGCTTCAACTGCAGGTGTCATTGGACTACGGTAACCAGTTACCATCAGGTAGACTGTAAGTTTGTTTTTCACTTCAATTTCACAAAAAACACCTAGAGCATTGCGTCCATTCAAAAGTGTACAAAGTTTAAATTTTAATATAAAATAGATATCGACTTGAAAACTAGAAATAATGAAATAATTCCCACATAAAAGCTCCTAAGTTCGGAACTAGAAATAAATTAATGCAAATGTATAGTTTCACAAATTGCGTCATATTTGCCACATTTGCCATAGTTGCCACGTTTGACCAACATTGGCATTTTTTTATTTTGAAATCTTATCACGAAGATGCTGCAGCTCATGTCCTGTTTCAGTTTCCTTCTGTCACCTCTTTACGACATACACGGGACAAAACAGGGTAGTGTGTTCTCTCACATCAACACTTATCGGTGAATTTAGCGAATGAGTTGCCGTAATTAAATATACTTCAACAATTTTAGTAAGTTAGTAAGTTTAGTATTAACGACCTTCATTAGATATATTTCACTACAGTATGTGTACTTCTGTACTATTATTTTTCTTTCTTTACGTACTGAAAAGGACCTTTCGATTCATTAAACAATGTAATGTAATGTGTGCAAATAGTAATGACTAAATTATTGCTCAAATCTTAATATAAACATTATTTAGTATTATAATTATTCAATTAAACATTTAAAAAAATATTTAATCCAATTATATTCACCGTTGCCGGTTTGTTAGCCCATTTATCCAAGTTTTGCCAAATATAATCGGTGACATTGAGTGAAGGCAACTTTATATCATTAAAGGGTGAATTTACAATGTTTTCTCTTGTCCATAAATTTTGACTACTTAAGTTACTATATTTTCTAACAAGCAGCAATTTCTGTATATTTTTTGTAACCAAATTTGTTCTCGCCATGACTGAAATAAAAAAATATAAATCATATATAATGCCCGTTGTTACGTAGTTAACTATATAATAATAATAAGTATGGAAAATGTTCAAAATAAAGGCATAATAAAAAATACAAATAAATATATTAGAATAATTATGAGTTATTTCAAAAATATTTTTAAATTAAATTCTAAACGTTTATCAACATAAATATATGGAAATCAAAAAGTATATGAATACGCGCTTAATAAAATTAAAATTATGTGCATGATCGTGATAATACATACATACATTCATAAACAATTAAAATACCCAGGCAGAGACTACATTTGGCATGTTCCTAACACAACTCTCTCGCTTCTTATACGTCCATGTATCATAATTTAACATATCGTCAACATATTGCCAATTAAGGAGATAAACAGACGTTTAGTATGTCCCTTAACGACTCTGCTACTAACTTATGCAGCACAATTTTGCTTTGTCACTCTTTCCTCACTTCTTTCACACACTCTTCTTTTTTTTCTACCTGTCAAAATCACCCAAGCATTACTTTCTTAATCCTGGTTACAGTTACATGAAAAAACATACTTATCTCTTATCATACGATTTCTAACTGTATCATTCGGAGTCACATTTGACATACTTATTACTGCCTGCATTTCTACAGCATTAATGTTACTGTCACTTATTTTCTGTTACACCTAGCTTTCACTACTACCATACATCACCGAACGGACTTACACACATTATATTTTGTCATATACTACGTACCTTTGTGAGACATTCTTAATTTCTATGATTGAGTTAAGAACCACACCACTCTGTGTCTGCATTCACTTTATTAATTGTTCTATATTCTTATCATGTCATCCTTGCTAATCACACAGTCTAAGTACACAAACTCAAACTCATCCCTTGCACTACCTCCGATCCTGTTCTTATTTCACATAACGTTTTACTCTTTCCTCTGGTGATGATGATAATATGTAAAAATATATAAAACCACAATCTTACTTGAATTAAAATTATTTTTAAAAACAAAACAAGAAAGAACACAAATATCAGTAATTCATTACAAGAATGCTTACATTTAACCGAAGACTACTCAGATCTATTCTTTTATAAGATTTTTGAAGGCAGGTGTGTATTCGATTATGTAGAATTACAAGCGTGTGATGCGAAATATTTTGATAAATTTGTCTTTATAACATTAATGTTAAATAGAGAATTTGTCAATATACATGCAATTTTTCTAAAATTTATCCTTACGCATATAAAAATAAGTTAGTACTAACTGTCTCTCGCGACTTCGCATGCGTGGAATTTACTACGATTTCATGGGTTTTAATTCTTATAGCGCGAAACCCTTATTCTTTTTTTTTAAATAAAAGTATCCTAAGTTACTCCTTATAATATCAGCTATATGCCAGTGAAAGTCCAGTTAAAATTGATCCAGTCGTTTCGGAGATTAGCAGGAACAAACAGACAGACGAAAATTTTAAAACTTGTTTTTTTGTTATTAGTACCGTATTTACTTTCATATGCATTTAATAAAAAGCTATTATTTTAAAGTTACAAACAGACACTTCAATTTAATTTATTTGTATAGATTATGGAACATTAACGCCAAGTATTATTTTTACACCGTTATCTGGATGGAATATTTTAGACGTTATTGTGAAGGCTACGTAACCAAAAAAAAAACGTCGCGGAAATTATGTAAAACTTGCTTATTGCTAATCAATATTTAGCATAAAAATATTTATACATATGATATGAAAATTACAGGTTACGTTA
The DNA here is from genome assembly GCA_033319125.1 of Parnassius glacialis. Taxonomy (NCBI): domain Eukaryota; kingdom Metazoa; phylum Arthropoda; class Insecta; order Lepidoptera; family Papilionidae; genus Parnassius; species Parnassius glacialis. Next base: position 9,045,735 of record JAVANC010000022.1, on the reverse strand, counting down.
TATCTTCTGCCTATATTAACATTTTTATCCGCTTTGTAGAACAGCCCAAAATTTGGATGTTTTATAAAAATGTGTTAATTTTAAACCATATATTGATTTTTTTTTAATCCGATGGTGTTTTGCATAACGTCACGGTGCAGTAGCTGTATAAGAATATTCACATATTGTCCCGTCATCATCATCATCATCATTACAGCCCTTCACAAGTCCACTGCTGAACATAGGCCTCCTCCAAGGAATGCCACAAAGCACGGTCCTGAGCCACCTGCATCCATAGACTTCCTGCACATCTCACCAGGTCGTCGCTCCATTTAGTGGGGGGACGCCCAACACTTCGCCTGCCGGTACGAGGCTGCCACTCGAGTACCTTTTTTCACCATCGGTTGTCGGTTCTTCGAGATATATGGCCGGCCCATTGCCACTTCAGCTTACTAATCCGTTGGGCTATGTCGGTCACTCTGGTTCTACTGCGGATATCCTCATTTATGAGCTTATCACGCAGAGAAACTCCGAGCATAGCCCTCTCCATAGCTCGCTGAGCGACCTTGAGCTTCCTCATCCGGCCAGAAGTGAAGAACCACGTTTCAGTTCCGTATGTCATCACTGGCAACACGCACTGGTTGTACAGTCTCGTTTTCAAGTTTTGAGGTATACCTGACGAGAAGATGTGCCGTTATTTCCCGAACGCTGCCCAACCAAGTTGAATCCGTCGATTGACCTCTCGGTCGAAGTTGGACTTACCTAGTCGGACTTTTTATCCCAGGTAAACATACTCGTCAACAACTTCGAGCTTAGTGTTCCCAACAACTACCAGCATAGGTGTGACATGGACATTAACCATGATCTTTGTTTTGTCCATGTTCATCTTAACGGATGGGCCGTTGGGAGAAACTATTGAGGTCATTGAGCATAGTGCTTAGGTCCTCCAGCGATTCTGCCATAAGGACTTTATCGTCAGCAAATCGAAGGTTAGTGATGTACTCGCCATTGATGTTGATATCGTATCCTTTCCAGTCCAGAAGCTTGAAAACGTCTTCCAATGCAGCGGTGAAGAGTTTCGGGGATATGACGTCACCCTGTCTTACACCTCTCTGCAATTGGATAGGTTTCGTACTCTGGTTCTGTACTCGGATAGCCATCGTAGCTCTACTGTACAAACACTTCAGCACTTCGATATACCGACAGTCAACTTGGCACCGCTGAAGGGACTGCAGCACCGTCCAAATTTCGACGGAATCAAAGGCTTTCTCATAGTCCGCATACGCCAGATATAGTGGCAAATTGTACTCCTCGGACTTCTGTACAATTTGCCGAAGGGTATGTATGTGGTCTATGGTGCTAAAGCCTTTTCGGAAACCGGCTTGTTTTGGAGGCTGAAATTCGTCAAGTCTGCGCGCGAGACGATTCGTAATGACTCCCGAAATTAGCACGTAGACGCGGCTCAGAAGGGAAATCGGTCTATAGTTCTTCAAGAGAGCGTTGTCGCCTTTCTTGAAGAACAAGACCACCGCACTTCTACTCGACGCCTCCGGTGTAATGCCACCATGTAGGACGGCACTAAAGAGCTTCTGAAGGACGTCAAGTACCGGTTTTCTACCCGCTTTTAGAAGCTTCGCTGTAATTCCATCCTCGCCTGGGGCCTTGCCGTTTTTAAGGTGCTGGAGAGTCATTCTAATCTTGCTCAGACTGACGTCCGGGATATCATCGGAATAATGTCGGATAAGACTCGCTCTTGGATCGTTACTTACACTTGCGTGTGGCTCCAAAGATGACGTGTACAGCTGCCCATAGAACCTCTCAATCTCACTAAAAATCTCAGGTGCCCCGGAAACGATGCTGCCACACTCTGTCTTCAGCTTTGACAGTTGGCTCTTTCTGGCAGACAGATCTCTGGCAAAAACTTTGGAGCCTGTGTTCCGCTCCCGTCATATTGTCCCGTGAGTGTCGTGAAAGGTGAAAATGGAAAACTGAAATAGTTAATAGCCAGAAACATCTTCCTGATACAACTCTCAACAATAAAAACTACGATTGCTAACCCGCCTATCTAGCGTGATAACTATGGTGAAATCTCTTCTATGACGCAGTCTATGGGGGAGGCCAATGTTCAGTAATGGACTTTTATAAGTGGTAATGGATAGATAATGGATGGTTTTATGAAAATGAATATATTTTAAATATTTTTATACAAGTTAGAGCCATTCTGCAGCTATATTAATAGTATAGTTGAAGCACGTATGGGTGTGCTCGACCGGGGAAGAAGAGAGTTGAGAGAAGAATGTAGAGAACTGGAGACCCTTTTTACTGGAAAAAAAGCATTCCATTTTAGTCCTAACGGTCCTCACGCATCTACATTTTGATTCACAAACGAGGATAGATGTAGATGTCTATGGGCCGCAGCAACCATTTTCCATCAGGTGGACTGTGTGCTCGTTTGTCACACTATCCTATAAAAAAAGGTTGCCACGCATTTGTAGCGAGATTTGTTTTCAGTTGGTAGCAGGCGTTAATAGGCTATAGTAGTTACTTACTATTATACGGTCTGTGTGTTTGTTTAACACTACAGTTTTGTAAAAAATAACTGTGAAAAGTAACAAAAGGATAGGTAGTCCTTTGTCCTGCAGTGGGACACATTTCTTAAAGAATATGGGTGACGAACGAGCACACAGTCCTCCTGATAGTAACTGGGCACTGTGATTCATAGACATCTACATTTTTGTCCTCGATTATGAATGGAAATGCAGATGCGTTGTCGCCCCTGAGCACTAAGATGGAATGTCTCATTTACAGTAAATAAAGGTCTCCGGGTCTCTATATTCATCATATGAAACATAGCACCATTAAACTGCTATTTTACGCTGGCACTCTGTTAGAGTGTGCTCCTACCCCGAATGAGCTGACCCATTCATGCTACTGCCAAAATATACACGCTACAGCTTAAATAAAATAACAAGTTGAAAATAAAATAATTAATAAACAAACTACTTCCGTGTTTACCCTCAGACTATCACTAAGTTATTTTTAGTGACAATTTTGAGGTTACGTGGTAAAGCCACGCTGTAGCTATATTACGACAGCAGCTCGAATGGGTTGACTCGACAGGGGATAGACCATGCCTTTAATAGAATACTAGCGTAAAATAGACCCACAAAGCTGCTTCGTATGTTGATTGTAGGGAACCGCAGACCCTTGTATATAATAGCGAGGCATTCTATATTTTTTCACAATGGTGTCAATAATTTTACAATATGATTCTTGATTAAGGAAGGGCCACTTACTATCAGTGGACTGTGCACTCGCTTGTCACTCTTATACTACAAAAGACATAACCATGTCGTAACAAATCTGTGTATGACGATACATGTCGTGTAAACCTTTGTTCCTTTATCTCTGCTTTGTATTCGGTCTTAAGTCTTTCACAGGTACACGTCTGACTGCTTCGATTATGACATCGACTCAAGTTCGTACACTACATTAAACAATTGCTGCTCGATTACACTCGAAGGATGTTATTCCTTAAGCACGGAGCACTGAAATTTTCTAAGCAAAATCCATTTGAATTCGTTCATGCACAATTTAATTTTAATAGTCTAAACAATGTTTAGCGCGACATTATTATTTTGTTTTAACATGTTAGCCGGAATAAGCCCCTTACAGAATCAACTGCAGCATTAACATTAGTAATTAACTCTCGATGTGATTGAATGCATGTGACTCAGGACCGTATTTTGTGGCATTTCTTGGGGGATGCTTATGTTTAGTTTTGCACTATTAACGAGTTTTAATGATGACAATCAACATGATCATAGTATTTATGGTATAAGGTATGTTTCATCGCTTAAACTTAATTAACCTTCAATCTATTTCTAAGAAAGCAAAATAGATTGATTTTAAAATTCAAGAATTTAAAAAATAAACCCTTATAAAAAGTGGAAGCTAACATCAAATAACTTTAAGTAGTAAAATAATTTCAACATGATACCTTAGCGTGCTAAGACATTATCAAGAAGAAATAACGCTCAGAATTCAAAGCTAATATATTATTTGAACCCAGTGCTTATGTATGGACCATATACACATAGATATAATACCTGAATACTAACCCACGCTGTCTCAAATTTGTGAATACTACAGTGTTAGTATAAGGTACGTGAGGGTAATATGGTCACGGTAAGCATTGTGGCCCTATAAAACCAAAAAATAGAAGGAGAATAGAGACAAATACACAAGGTCGTATACTATAACTAATATATTAAGAAAAAATAGCAAACAAGCATTGGCAATTATTAGGAATAATGAAAAATCAACTCAAAAAACTAACTATACTAACCAATACTAAAATTGACTAAAATATTTACTATAATATCAACTGTCAAAATGACGTCGATAAAGCGGTTCCATTATGACCCTTAATTACTTGAATGACTTATGAAGAGCTATTGTATCACAAAGCCATCTATGCAAATAAAGCTGTGGTTTTTGAGTTATAAGAAAGTGTCCATATTACGCTCACATAGTACAATACCATAAACATAGGATTGTGGAAGAAGTTTTGCTCAAACTTAGTAAACAGAACAAGTCTGTTGTAATATGTGGAGACTTTAACATCAATCTCCTTGAAACTTCTTCCATTAGTATTAAGTTTAGCTCATTGTTTAAATCATATAATTTTGTTAATTTATTCTTAGAACCAACACGTATTGCTGGGCCTAGTGCGACCTGTATAGATAATATTTTTACAGATGTTAAGCCCTTGCATAAATCAATTATTCAAAATTTAAGTTCAGATCACTGTGGACAGTTGGTATCATTGCCTTACATACACAAGAAACAGAAAAATAAGAAAGTTGTGTTTGTTCCAATAAATGAACATCGCTTGGAGAGGTTTAGAAGTAATATAATAAAAAGACTTCCATTACTTTCATTTAAAAACAGTGCTAATTATTTGTATGGTACATTATTTAAAATTATAACTTGTGAATTTAGTAGGATATTTACTTCTAAAACTTCCTCTTTTAACAGTCGCAAATCATTTAATGAATGGGCGACAGTAGGAATTTATAAGAGTAGGTGAAAGTTATACGAGCTTTATAATGAAAGATCATATAATAGTAGTGTTATATTTAGAGATTATGTAAAAACATATTCTAAAATATTTAAAAAAGTGTGCGCCACAGCTAAGGCTTTACATTTAAGTAACAAAATTAAAACTGCATCTAACAAAATTAAAATGACCTGGAGAATAATAAATAGTGAAACGGGCAAGGTCAAACCGCGCAACTCGGAGTTTCAATTGAATATTAACAATAATTTAACCCGATCTGATCAAGAAGTTGCTATGGCTTTTGAGAAACATTTTACTGATGTTCCTTTTTTGACAACTAAATCATTAAACTCTTCTCCTACTGTCGCCGAATCATTGCTTAAACAAAATGTAAAGGCTTGTTCAAACACTTTTAAATTCCATAGAGTACTGCCAAAAGATATTTTTAAATATTTAAAAACTATTGATGTTAAGAAAACGGCAGATTTATGGGGGATTTCTGTTAAAGTTATTTTATCTATAATAGATATAATAGCACCTTATCTAGCCACTATATTTAATACAAGCGTCGAATCTGGTGTGTTTCCTGATTTAATGAAACTCAGTAAAGTCATACCTTTATTTAAATCTGGTAGTACGTTAGACCCCGCCAATTTTAGACCAATTTCTGTACTACCAACATTTAGTAAAATTCTTGAAAAAATAATTTTAGATCAGATGTTAAGTTTCTTTAATATTAATAAATTGCTACATAGAAATCAATTCGGTTTTACAAGGGGTCGCTCAACAACTGACGCTGGAGTTGAGCTTATTAAACATATTTTTTGTGCATGGGAGAATTCACAGGATGCTTTGGGTATATTTTGTGACCTTTACAAGGCCTTCGACTGCGTTCACCATGAGACATTAATCAGGAAGCTACATTACTATGGTGTCAAGAACACAGCGCTTAAACTTATAATTTCATATTTAAGTAATAGAATGCAGAAAGTTATTATCAATGGTAAAAGTTCTTCCGGCTCATCTGTACTAATGGGTGTCCCTCAGGGCTAAATTCTCGGCCCATTCCTATTTCTAGTGTATATTAATGACTTACCTTCTATTGTAGAGGATAATCATGATATAGTATTATTTGCTGATGATACTTCTTTGATTTTTAAACTTAAACGTCAATCATTTAAATGTGACGAAGTGAATAATGCTATATCAAAATTAGTGCATTGGTTTAACGTTAATAATTTACATTTAAACGAAAATAAAACTAAATGTATTAAATTTAAAACAACGAATGTTAAAAATCTGAGAACCAATGAGTTTTTAAATGGGGAAGAACTGAGCCCTGTTGAATCCACTGTTTTTTTTGGCATCACTCTCGACGCAAAGCTTCAGTGGGGCACCCATATATCCAAACTAGCAAGCAGACTAAGCTCTGCAGCCTATGCTGAAAAAAGATAAGAGGTCTCACTAGTGTCGAGACAGCTAGATTAGTTTATTTCAGTCATTTCCATAGCATAATGTCTTATGGGATTTTGCTATGGGGAAATGCGGCTGATTCAGAAACTATTTTTGTTTTACAGAAGAAGGCCATTAGAGCTATTTACAACTTAAAACTGAGAGAGTCTCTTAGAGATAAATTTAAAGAAATAAATATATTAACTTTGGCCTCTCAGTATATTTACGAAAATTTAATGTATGTTCACAAAAACAAAGGTAGTTTTAGTAAAAAAAGTGATGTGCATTCTGTAAACACTAGGAACAAACACAAGCTAGTGATACCAGTTTCTCGACTCCACAGAGTCAGTAATTCATTCTTGGGGCAATGTATACGCTATAACAACAGGGTCCCGGAAAGTGTACAGGCTCTCTCTATTAGCAAGTTTAAATGTTTTGTTAAGTTGAAACTGTATAAAAAGGGTTATTATAGTATAAATGAATACATGGTTGATAATAACCTCTGGGAATGAGGTGATCGCTTCCAAGCTGTTTCTAAAATAAATTTTGTACTTATATAGTTGTATAACCATTATTGTAAAAAAGTCCCGCTGGGTTTCTTGCTGGTTCTTCCCAGGACGGAGGTTTTTTTTCGAACCAGTGGTAAAGTAAAAAATGACTTTCAATAAGAATTACACATGTGATCTTTATTCAATAAAAAATTATTCTATTCTATTCTATTCTATTCTATATGTGTTTGTCAAGGATCAAACATAAGTTAATTTGAATTATAGTTCGTAGCACCAAAATTTATTAGAGAGTCAAGCACTGTAGTGAATTAATTTGAAACGTGCCAATGATTTACAACCCCTAGTTAGGAGGTAGTTCAGTTACGAATGGTGTAGCCAGCTATTTTGTCGACTGAAATTAGCATTAAAAGGGTTTAATTTTATGCTACTCTATGACTTCCACTAAGGCCAAGTGAAGGAGCTGAACCTTTCAATTTATGGAGTTTAGTTTATACTGAATATTCACAAAGACGCAATGTATTAAGATATGTAAATTTTCAACAGATATATATACTAGCTGACCAGGCAGACGTTGTTCTGCCCTTTCCGAATAACCATTTGCTTTCCCAAAAAAAACTCCTCAAATTAGCAATAAAAAAATTGAGGGTTACTTATCGGGATAAAAACTATCCTATCTCTCAAGTTGGAACAAACTGCACACAGTCTGCAATTTTTTTTTGAAATCGGTTCTGTTCTGTATCTGTTGAATACTTACAGCAACACGTGGTGGTTATACTACTAAATTGTTGCTTATATTAAACGTTTGTATTTTTAACATAGCGCCATCTACTAAATATTTACTCAATCCAGTCAACAGATATCGTCATCTGACAGAATCGTTTGGAGCTAACAGATAATTGTGACTGTCAAATAATAGACAAATAATCTTCAATAAAATAATAATTTATTGCGACTATAAATTGAGATGTAAGCTATCCTATTTTTTAAATTGGACCAAACTGCACATTGACCAAAAATTTCATTGAAATCAGTTCAGTAGTTTAAGAGTCCATCGCGGACAAACAACGTGACACGTACTTTTTATATATAAAGATATATAATATAATAGATTGGAACTATATTTTTAATAAAAAGTAAAAACCGATTTTGAATAATTAAGAATAATAAAATACTTGCCATTTAATAGCTTCAGAAGTAAGAGTAAAATTAAAGCCCCGACTTCTGAAACTATTATGTGGAAGTAATTTTATTCTTTTTAATTTTTTTTTAAGTCGGCTTTAACTTTTTATTACATTTCATTTTAGTAGACTGCGGAATATAACAAACTCGTATGTCGTCAAAATAGTTACATTAAAACTTAGGAGCCTATTTTATCCCTAAGGGTGTAATTACTTGTGCGAATCTATTATATATATATAACCTATTTAATAAAATGTCACATTTAAACGTTTAACAATTAACGAAGATATCGACTATCATACATGAAAAAAACATATAGTCGAATTTAAAACCTCCTTCTTATTTTGATGTCGCGAAAAAGTACTAAAACCCAGATACTCTTTGATCTACAATTAAAAACCTATTAAATGCATGTTTTCTACCACTATTCGTATTTGGCCTACGGTTCATGAGGCGTGGCTTCATGAAGTAGTATTCATGATGAGCTTGCTGTTTCGCCTGCTTGCTGTTTTAGTTTTAAACTATGTCTGACGAATGAGCGGCACCATTAAGCATGCCCCCAGATACGTATGAGATTATGGAACTGTGCCAACATTTTGCGTAGGGGTTTATTGTTTAGTCATTTATTTAAACTTTTTTGTACACCTTAATCAAATAATTACAAAGAGTGGTATTTGTAATCCTTTTATTAAGGATTATAAAATAGTGGCCTTAGCATTTTCTTCCAGTCAACCCGGGTTCTAACGACATTTAATCTTACAGAATGTGATTAAATGTTAAACAAAATTTGACGAAAGTCGAAATCAAATTATACGAAGCCAAATATAATGCAAAATATGTACTACATACGAACCGTATAGCGGCACGGCGGTGTAAGAATATCTTCTACATCTTCCTGTAGGTGTCGAAAGAAATGATAGAGGGAAACTGAAACAGGAGATAGGTAGAACCATCTTCCTGATAAAACCTAAAAATAATAAAAAACTTCTGTTGAAAACTCGCCTGCCAAGCATGGCAACTAAGGCAAAGTCAACCAACGAGGTAAACAATGAAGGAGACCAATGTTCAACAGTGAACTCTTATGGGCCGTAATGGACATAATATGTAATGCATAGAATAATATAAGAGTTAAAGCAACTTTTAGCTTTGGTCATGAGCTGCGATGATCCTGAAATTATATTATTTTATACTGGTGTACCTGATCACGATACTGGAATAAAGTTATTAAATTATTATATTGTCATTAGTCCTTCATTCGAGGGAAAATTTTCAAGTCAATCGGCCGTGAACAAGTTCGTGAAAATCTTAATATCGTTTACATAGATAGATAGATACACGCGAAGCTAATAAAAACATGTTAATATACGAGTATATATAATAGAATAGTATCGTTAATGTCAATAGGGGTTTAAGTATGTCAAAGACGGGGATCTTGTTATTTACAATCATATCTTATTAATTTACTATTACGAGATGAATTAAAAACAGTAATAAGTAATTTATTGTTTGTAAGTATAGAGAAGTTCAGTGCAATTAAGAACACTACTATAACTATAATGATGAAATAGCATGGTACTCTTTACTTATATCAAGACCACTGGACCTCTATACATACAAGATCAAGACTAAATAGAAAATATCTGGTAAAATACTATATAGATTGGACAAAACATAAACAAAAAAATTTGATGAAAGAGATTTTATAAAAATGAAAATTTCGTTTATACATTGTAGTGTAATGAATCAATAAGGTTATCAATATCCACTCAGTCAAATGTTGCACTATCTTAGAAAATTTTTACTATAATAACAATCAAAGAATGCAGATATCACTTTATAAATTTTATTTTTAATTAATACCTAAACGATTCCAAATATATTTATATTGTTGGTTATTTATTTAATATATCGAAGTTATATAATATATGTAGTTTGTTCACCACCTCGTTGGCCTTGTGGTCGTTACCGCGACCGTTGATCATGATGTGGTTCCAGGTTGAAATCCCGGGTCTGGTCGAAATTAATTGATGAGTTTTCCCTTCAAGAAATTCTCAGTAACAGCCACTAGTCATAAGTTGGCGGTGCTTTACCCCCCTTACCTCGGTAAGCACGAAAAACCGTTAGGCCGATCTCTCTCCGATCATGGCAACCGGGTTATGAGAGTGAGGGAAAACAGAGTGCATCTGTGGTTGCGCACACACTATACACTATAATTACGTCCTACGCAGATGGGTAGTGAGATTGGCTGCTCTGTCTGAAATTTTAAATTCGTTCTGGACCGACATTATATTATATCTAAGTTGTATTACATGTTAAGTGAAAATTTTTAACAATAATAAATTGTTACAAAACTTGTAGCTCGTTATATTTTAAATCACCAATTTTATCAAAGTTAACATCATGAATGAAAATTATTTGGTAGAGTTAACTAGATTCAGAACCTGCAGTGAATTAATTTGAAGTGTTCCAACGATTTGTTACTCCAATTTGGCTGTAATTAGGTTGTGGACAGTGCAACTGCAAAGTTTATTGAGTGTAATTTGCATTTTAGATGCCTTTTACTAAATGAATAATAATTGAATAGTCTAGCTATTAGCACTTTATAGGTACATTCTCTTTGTTTCATAAGACATATTTATGAAAGTGCAAAGAACAATAATTTTTATTTACTAAAATATGAACGCGGAAAAATTGTATATAAGTGGCACAGGATCGTCCTTAATGGCATAATTTGTGGAACCAATGTTCAACGGTGGGCTTATTAAACCTCTATAATGTTTTGCTCCCTTGATTGTACAATAACGAATTCTGTGAAAGTAAAATGTGTAGAATATATTATAGACAATTTTTTCTTGTATCCCTTCCATATTCAGTAGTTTCGCGTCACTTAATTCAATATCATCCCTGTTTAATGTCATAATAATTTATACTATGGAGAAGATCCCTATCTAGAAGAATATCACAAGATTCTTTCAAAATTATGTCGATTTTTAAATGCACACACACAAACACACACGAGATAGGCAGCTCATAAGTCCAAAAGTAAAAAAAGTAAAGTAACAGCCTTTATATGTGCCCTTCCACAGGCCACCTCATATTTCTGAGGGATTATAGGGCGTGACGTGTCGGCGAACTTTTTTAAAGTAAGAAACTAAGAGTGACAAAATGATGACATAAACCAAATGGTAAATGGATGATATGGCACAAAGACATCTAGGTACATCTATCATCGATTAAGAATCAAAATGTGGATGCGTCGTCATCCCTGAGTACTGGGAATGCTTTGTTACGGGTAAAAACGGTCTCTGGTTCTTTACACTCACCATACGAAATATAGAAGCATTATTCTACTGTTTTACGCTGGTATTCTGTGAGAGCGTGGTTCTATCACAGCAGTTGGGTCAACCCATTCATGCTGCAGACATGTATAGCTAGCTGTAACGTGGCTTTACCAAGTGAAAACTTGAAGATTTTCACATATCTACGAAATATATTTCTTTTAATTTCTCAGTTATGCAAGTTCCCCTTACAGTGTTTTCCTTCACCGCCGAGCACGCGATAAGTCAACACTTAAAATTGTCATGAATATTATTGGTACCCGGCGTGGCACAAACCAAGGTTGCGCGCGTCTGTAAAATTTACAGCGAGGGCTTAGTCCCTGAGTTTCCACGCCTCATTGGCTGTTGAATGGATGTAATATTGGCATTATTTTTCCAGTCAATTAAGACTCTGACAATAACTTTAAATTAAGATATTGTTTTTTTTAGTCAGTTAAGGCTTATTTATTATTTAGCTCCTATATGACTACCACTAGTTTAAAATCCAGTGCAAATATAACGACAATCCAAAATACACCTGCAGCTAGTATGGTAATAAAAACAAGAAGGAATACGGAAAGGGTGACAAAGCAAATTTTTGCTGCCGAATTGAGTGGCATAAACAAGGCCAAATGGAATGCCATACATAGTATCTGCCTACACCTCTATCTATTATAGTACGGTCCTGAGCCACCTGCGTCTATCGACTTCCTAATGTTTTGTCAACAATTAGGGGAACGCTTTGATTTCACTTACCGTTACGGGGCTGCCACTCAAGAAAAATAAAACTATTCAATGGTGTTTTGTGCTTCGAACTCAATACCTCGATACTCTGCCCATTACATTAAACATTTAAAAATTGATTAAAAAACGAAATAAACATTTTATTTAACAAAAAGTAGTTGATTATTTTTATTGACATTGCGATTAGAAGGTAGTTTCTTAAATTACATAACCCTTTAAAAGCTTAAATCCATTAACAACAAAATGTTAATAAAAACGTTAATCTCTAAAATTGTTTATTTTTTAATACTAAGAGTATAAGATACATAAAAAAATATTATTGTAAAAAATGTGGTGTTGTTTTTTAAAGAATTTTAGGGGGTGTACTTGTTTGAGTACGCTGGTAACTTAGAGGTGATTTTCGTACATTTATTACACTCTCAGTGGATACTTGAATGGAAAACTACACAACTTAGCTGTTTCTCGATATTAAAAATAAAGTAACGACTAACCAAATCAAATTCAATTCAATTCAATGCAAATAAATCAATATTCTATTGTATTCTAAGACGGTCATGTCTTTTTAGCGTTTCCTGTAATACATAGTATCGAGCAATACTGGGCCGAAACAAATGTTGATTCATAGTATTGTCTTTTCTTATCACATTCAGGAGCCAGGTATTTGCAATTTCCACATACACTATGTACGTAAATAACACCAACACCATTTTTTGCTATAAATAGTAATCCAATTCAAACAAGGTCCCGAAAAGTGTACAGGTTCTCTCTATTACCAAGTTTAAATGTTTTATTAAGCTGAAACTGTATAAATTATATTATATATAATTATTATTATTTTAGGGTTATTATATTATAAATGAATACATGGTTGATAATAACCCCTGGGAATGAGGTGGTCGCTTCCAAGCAGTTTCTAAAATAAATTTTGTAAATACTTCGTAATCATTTATATTGTAAAATTTATTTTAAAAACAAGTCCCGTTGGGTAACTTGCTGGTTCTTCCCAGGACAGAGGGTTATTTTCGAACCAGTGGCAAAGTAAAAAATGACTTTCAATAAGAATTACACATGTAATGTATATTGAATAATAATTATTCAATTCTATTCTATTCTAACCTGTATAGCGATATAGACTGATCTAATCATTAACTCCACCCATACCTTTGTTAAAGTTTTGTAATAGTAGTGGAATCATCACATAGGTCGTTTCTTTTTTCGTTGGGCATTATCGCTTCAAAATTTATCGGTTCTAACGCCGATATCTTTTTATCTAACCATTAGCAGTTCGTTGCTTTTATCAAACCTGTAATCAAACGTAGCTCTACCGTTTTTCAAGTCTTAAGTGTTATTTTTGTTCTTACTATGGGACATTTTTTGTGCGATTTTCATGAACCGTACCAGTTACAAAGTATCCAAAATTCCGTTACTCAACGAAAAGATAGTATGTACTCGTATACAGTTTTTGAAGTAACAGCTTTACAATTTCAGACACCAGAGGATCAGTAGTCGCATAATGTGATTTTCGGAAATAGAAATCGAAGCTGTAGCAATATCCAGATGAGCTTGCTGCTATCCAGTTCTTATAGCCAAGTCGTACTGGATTTGCACGAGTGAACTCTGACTGTAAGATGTCAATAATATTTCACCATCAATTCATTAATAGAAGTGTTTTCGCTTAAAACATCCCATTGGGTGATTTTTATATAAGGATATTGGCTAAAGATCTAATTTTGATCATTTTCTCGTTGGTATTGTTGCGTCATCATTATTCACGAGGTGCAGGTTTCGTTTAATTTCCCGGAATCGGCATCGCACTAGAAAACAACTCAACTGCAACGTCCTTATCTAATGACCACCACAAAGATTATCGTGGTATCTAATGATATCCTGATATTATCAATATACTAAAAAACTTTTTCAGATCTGAACGCTGAACTAAATATCGTGCCTCTTACTTTGACTGACATATAAATTACTATGGGATTGAATAAGATGCACTATTTCAACGCCGAATAACTTGTTTAATCTGATATTTGAGTTCCTTATTCACTACATATTTTTTATCTCTTATATCAGTCTCTTAAGAGCAGCTGGACGATAGATTAGTGAACATTTCCGCCAAACTGGAGCGATTTGTAGCTGCTGGCGCTGTACTCTTATTACAGCAGTAGTTCCTTGTCACTGTTATTAACGTCACCAAAAACGGCACAGTCATTATTGACAAAAACCTATACATTTTCCGGTATATTACGTAGCAATGTATAAGTTTCTATATCCTAATTTTAGTCTCCTTCTACATCAATAACCGCCGTAGGGTCAGTTGGTGAAATAGACAAATCATATTCGCCATCACCACCACTGATTTTCGAAATAGCTTGAAGAGTTTTCTCAAGCTTAACATAATTATTTGACACGTCAGAACGTTAACAACTCATTGTTCAACTAAACTAATCTGAAAAATATGACATTTTTATAAATTAATGTGTTCAACTCGACAATGTCGAGTACATAGTTCATATTCTCACATTGAGTTCAGTTGAATTCATCAGTCATATGTAAGTCATCATAAAAGTCATTCAACGTAAAGAGTTGCTGAGCGATTAGTTTGGTTATAGGCAATAATATATCTTAACTATATTACCACTGAACGCAATGATAGTTTATTTAAAAATAATCAATAATTACTATGAAAAACTTTTTACTAACATGTATTATCATTAGATGTGCGACTTAAAGTGAATCAAAATGACACTAAATTTAAAACTACTCACTTTTTGTTGTAATACTAAAGAAAACAAGATTACCCTCCGTCGAATTCAATCAACACACACTGTTTGTATTTCTGTATATTTATAAATATTTGCCTGTACTTAATTGAGCATAGCGACGGTAAATGGGTCAGGAATAGGCCCCTTGTCTTTAATAAAAATGTTACTTAACTGTCCTTGTCGTATTTTGAGATAGTCACGGTCTCTTCGTGTTTCACTTTTGGTTTATTATTAACAAATTCAAGGAAAGCTGATAAAATAAAGAGATATTATTATCTAATGGTCTGGTTACTTATTTCTAATTATTAGTATTAAATAGTATTCCTGTCAATATTACAGATGTTTTTTTATATAATTCTAAGCCAGCGCTTAACTACAATCCCACCTGATGGTAAGTGGTGATGTAGCCGAATATGGTGATACGCACTGATTTAACAAAAGCCTATTCACTCTTGCCTTGAAGACACCCACATTATACTCTGATGGAAACACAGAAGCCGACAACTTATTCCACTCCTTTGCTGTACGCCTGATGTAAGATGTAGCAAACCGTTTGGTTCGAATGCATGGTAAGTCAACAACGAAGGGGTGGAGACTGGTCGAATGTTTGGTTGTCCGATGGTGGAAGGAGAGGAAGGAATTAAATTATGCAATTCCAGCGCACACATAATTTAGTAATAAATAAAAACTAAAGGAAAATAAAATAAGACTAACAAGACAATTCACTTTCGGTTTACTGGTTTATATCAATATTTACGGAGTGGAAAATACGTCCTATTTGGGCGCCTTTTGCTTCTATTTCACTTGACGTGAAAATGTCAAAGGGAATTGATTGCGTCGAAAATACTTTACCAAAACAAATATGCTTCAGTCATGGTCCTTATTTTATATAATGTTATCTTAGAGTTAGAACATACATATCACTATGGTTTAAATACTTCAAGTACTATCCAGGTTAACTAAGTTTTTTTTTTTTAAATTTTGGCATTGAAATTGATATTGCAAGCATTTAAATGCCATGCTGCAGCTATATTATGATTGTAGCACGAATTACTTAACTCGGCAACTATATGACCACGCTCTTACAGAATAACAGCGTGAAATAGCAGCTTGATACCACTGTATTTCGTATGCTGAGTCTATAGAACCAAAAAAGGGTCACCATTTTACTGGACACGAGTTATTCCATTTTAGTCGTCACGAATATACTTCTGCATTTTGATTCTTAATGGAGAATAAATTTAGATATCTATGCGCCGTATTCGCTTACCATCACATGGCTTTTACCATCAGGTGGTGTATGCTCGCTTGTCGCCCATATTCTATAAAAAAAAGAAATGACCATTTTGAAGGGATAGTCTGCCGTGGGTCGTTTAAAAGGCGTCTATGGGAAATACTACAAGAATATTATGACTGCCGATAAATGACGGAACAACCATCCCGTTTATACCAGACGTACAATATCAAATCGGTAATAGGTAAGACGCGTCCAAAGTACAATCTTATCTATAATAACTTTATTAAAAAAATCTGTAAGTCTGTAGTCATCACTAGCATCGTCACTAGTCATTTAAGTTCACAACTAGTCACGGAATAAGAATACGTTTTCACTATTAAACTTGATACTGTGTCCACAAAATTGTGATTAAGAAAGAAGCTCTTTAGTTGAATATATCGCGTGTTATCAGCATAGCAATGATTTCACAATCTCCTTTTGGTGTCAAGTTAGTTAAGATGTAAGTAATTGAAAAGTAAGTTAACTACGAGAATTTCATCTCTATTTGATAGATGATAGATTGTGGCATCGTTGGACGTCTAATAACGAGACAAAGCAAATATGACAGCCGGGTAGCTCGAAGTAAGATTTCATGGCACGGGAGTAAAACATGTACGATTTGAATAATAAAACTGTTATAGGAAACATTATGTACTGATTTACCATGTGATCGGTGCTGAAGATGTAAAATGTGACTCAGTGAGGAAACCTAATAGTCAGAAAATCACTAACATGCTCCATGCATTGTTGTCTACCACATTGACTCTTTTCTACTCACAAAACAATATTACAGATAATGAGAAACCATGTGCACAGACGTGAGACGTGTTCGAAATTCGATACTCGCCGATAGCACTCAAATTTGAATTGTTAAATAATGTGTCGATATATCATCTTCTTGGCTGAAGTGAAGGAAAACGTAATCATATAAAAATATTTTATATGTGGAGTCGATCATCCTGCGTTGGGGTTTCTTGCTGCAAAACTCTCTACGGTATGTGACAGGTGTGGGATGTATGCGGCTACTTTTTTGACTTGAATGAGGCTATTAAGCAGTTTTATCTCACTCATATATTGGGAGACATTATACAAGTAGAATATATTTCTGCTTACGGTCATGAACTTCTACGTTCACCGTGAACAGAACTACATTTGTTCAATTTTTAAGTGTATTCAAACCTAGAAAAATATAAGCATCTACTTCATGGTGCCAATCAATATTTAATGGGACCAATGATACGAATTAAATAAGCACCATTTAAAAAACATGCCCACGGCTCGTAACATTTAGTTTCGACTCAAATTACTCTTAAAGCTCACACGGTACGTTAAATTAAATAAGAAAAACAATCTATTTCCTTTTCATTCATTTATATCAGTGAATATTATCAATTTTTTACAGTGGTAGAGCCACACGCAGCTTTTGCTGTCGCACGGATGGGCGGCTCGAACCGGGGTGGTACCACGACCTCACAGAAAACCAGCGTGAAGTAGAGGTTTACCTCTGCGTTTCGCTTGGTGAGTGCAGGTGGCCGGAGGCCCATTTTACTGGAAATGAGGCATTCCATCTTAGTCCTCACGGGTGACAACGCATCTACATTTTGATTTGTAATAGAGGATAGATGTAGATGTCTATGGGCCGCAGCAACCACTTACCATCAGGTGGATTGTGTGCTCGTTTGTCACCCTTATCCTACAAAAAAAAACAATTTCATTTTCCTTTACGTAACAAATTACTAACAATTTTGACGCCGTATTTTGTTTTTTCTTTTGCTTTTTTTTATTTACATTTTTTAATTTTGGAAATAGAATAAAAGAGGTTTCAATCTGTATATAAACTTTTTATGGAAAGTAAAAAGATTTTAAACTATAAAGTCGTATATAATTTAGGATTAAGGAATCTATAGATTCTGTTGATGTTTGTATACATATATACATATAATATAAATGTAAATTTCTTTTTAAAAATTTGTGAAAAAAATTATTTAGGCAACTCTTTATAAAACAATATTTGTATACTATTCAAAAAATTTATTCAAATAATTTAATTAAAAGAATTGAGATTAATTAAAAAAAATTGTAAATAAATCTAACCAACGTTCGTGTATTATTCATTTATTATTTAATAACTATGGTAAACAAAATACTACGAGCAAAGGAAAAAACATCGCTTCTTAAGGTCAATCAAACGATTATAGCTAATTACATCACTAACAAATAAATGTTAAAAAATGCACCAAGTAACATTGACTTTAATGTTGCGAAAATAAACGCAGAAAGAGAAATGAA
>JAVANC010000022.1:8971322-9027060 GCA_033319125.1 Parnassius glacialis | reverse complement strand
GAAAGCCCCTTCGGGTAAAGGAAAGCGATTAATAGTTGTACACGTTGGCAATGAAAATGGCTTTTTGGAGGGATGTGATTGGGTATTTGAATCATCATCTACTGGTGACTACCATGATTGATGAGTATGGACGCTCTCCATTTCGAGGACTGGTTTAGAAAAGTAATAGAAAAACTGCAAAGCGGCGATGTCAAAGTTATGGATAACGCTAGTTACCACTCCAGACGTTTAGAAAAAACCCCAACAATGTCTTGGCGGAAACAAAATATGCAGGAATGGCTAGAATCTAAACAGATCGCATACGTGCCCTCGGACACAAAGACCCACTTAATGGAAAAAATAAAGGCAGTTAAAGATAACTATCGAAGTTACGTCACCGACGAGATGGCAAAAGAAAAAAGCATCACAGTGGTAAGGTTACCTCCTTATCACTGTGAGCTTAACCCCATTGAACTTGTGTGGGCAGATGTGAAAGGGTACGTTGCACGAAAAAATACAACTTTCAAGTTAAAAGATGTTAAAAATTTACTTAAAGATGGTTTAACTCAAATCACGCCAGATAAATGGAAAAACTGTGTTCAGCATGTCCTTAAGGTTGAACAAAAAATGCGTGGCATGGATGATAGAATTGACCAAACTGCAGATCGCTTTATAATTAATGTTACAGATAGTTCATCAAGTGAAGATACGAGTGATGATTGCACCGAATAAAAATAAAGTTCTTATATAATATTAAAAATAAAGTTTTATCTTTTGCATAAGTACGTACTTATTCGGTGTCGTTATCACTCGAATCTTTATATGTGTTATAAATTAATGTTTTTTGTTGTTAAATGAATAAAGTACTTTATAACAATAGATGATTTTTCTTCTACAGCGATCTTTCACATAACTTTTTAATAATAGTTAATAAATATATATTATATCAATCATTATAAAAAAATCATTATAAATAAAGAAAGTACTACATATAAAATGTGCCTATATATTGAAGGTTTGTAACCCCTGGTTAAACGACCGAAAGGTCATTGTCCGTTTTTCTCAATCGATTTGGCACATACTATAGAACCTCCCGTGGAGCTCCTTCTTCTTCCATACGGTCCATATTATTATTATTATTAAAGGAGTTTGTCGCTGAGCGACCACATCTTCCCGTTTTGTCTACAATTACTTAATCACTACAATCGAATACAAAATTAAACATAAAATGTATTATATTAACAATAGTAATGTGCAAGGAACACGCGCGACTGTAAGTAAACATACCTAAGGAGTAAGTGGAACCATAAACAGCCCCACCTATTCCTTACACAGAATCAAGTCTGCTAGCTTGACCAGCATTTTATAGCCTCCATCCATTGGATAAGCCAAAATACTGGTCAAGGTGCTAAATTGAAAATTCGTATCACCACCAAAACATAACCTTCTAATTGCTTCATTCCGGACACATTCCATCTAAATATGTTAAACATATTCAACTATTCCGCATACGTCGCAATTTGGTGATGGCACTTTTTTCATTAAAAATGCAAACTTCTTCAATAGAATATGTCCCAAACGCAATCCAGGAATAGACCTAATGTAGTTCCTATTTAGTAGAATATCTATCCACGAATTACAGGTAATTTCTAGCTGAATTGTTCGATACCAGATACCATTCTCGCGTGATTTTTTGTCAAAATGTTCTTGCCATAATGCTCTGCACTGATCTTTGACATATTTATTGTAGTCAGAAAAAAGGGGTAACAACATTATCGGTATACTGTCCACAACTGCCTGTTTTGCTAACAGATCAACGACCTCATTCCCTGTTATCTGTATATGAGATGGGAACCATTGAATAATAACCTTTTAGTTTGAGATTGCAATTTTAAGATTGATATTATTATATCATAGGCAATCGGTTCACCTCTCACTTGAGAGGCATGAGGAGCTAAAAGCTGCAGGAAATTTTTAGAATCATTTAAAATGACAATTAGCCAAAAGATATTGAATCAATAAATGATAGGGCTTCAGATAAAGCAATCAATTTTTTTTATCAGTTTGGTTTATTTAATTTTATGTTAATTATCTACAATACTAAAAACTATAATAATAAAAATAAAAAATAAAAACTAAAACTAGAACTTAAATATCATATAGTCCTACTCCCCGCGGTATCGTGCCAAGAACGCTGGCTGCGTTTCCCCGCTGAATGGCTATACTTAGCCTTTGAGCGAGGAAAGAACCAGCCCTCTTATCACCAGCAGCAACGACCAGCCGCGGATGGAGTTCCTTTAGGAACTCCACCGCACGTGGACCCCACGGACCGATGGTCTCTACAGCAAATGGCACAAATATGTAGTCATCTCTCAGAGACTCATATTTGCGCCACTTACTCAGTTCAGCTGCCTCTGATGCCGCCCCGGCTCTAAACGAGGTACCCCTGAGATGAGAGACCGCCAGAGTATCTACGCAAGTAGCATCCCACACTAGGGCTTTACCTCTCTCCCAAGGGACCAATTTCATACCATCGGGTCTCCTGCCATCGTCTCTAAATATTCCACAAGGCTCTAAAACCGAGGGAACATTTATAGAGACAAGAGCCTTTCGGATGACATCGTTCAGTGAACTGTGTCGCGAAAATCTACCAGCTCTTTTCTTACATCAAAGTCCGTGGAGCCCAAACTTGTCGACGCTGCTACCACAGGGACACTGATGGGGTTGACAAATCGCCGCTCCTAGTCGGATTCCTACGGAAATACGTAAGCTTTCCGCATCAAGTAATGTGCCGAGATTACTTGATGGTAAAGCGTGTAACCAGTGACTAGATTCCTTAGTCGAAACAGCTAGAAGGCGTGCTTTATCTAGGTCACTATGGAGATTATGAAACAAATCCTTCTGCACGCCCTGTACCAACGGAATATCCCACTGTTTTTGTTGGTTAACTTCCAGTGAAACATTTTCACCAGGACAGAGCGTTTGCCATGTCTGCCCTGCCTCCGTAGCAAAGCATAAGTCTACTTTATTATTTAAAATTATAGATATATATTAGCCTCTTTTCCAGTAAGAAGTGTTTCCGGTTCTCTACACTCACCACACGAAACACTTCTGTGAGAGCGGGATCGTTCCCCGGTCGAGCCGACATATTCATGCTACTAGTTGTACTATAAATATAGCTGCAGCTTGGCTCTACCACGTAAAAATTTCAAAAGTTCATATTCTCGTTCAATAAAAAGTGTACAGATAAGAGTATTCGGAGGAGTCGGCTGCTGTATAAGTGTTTGGGATGATCAATGCGTAGAATAAAGTCTTGTATTACTTGGCGCAATTTAATATTGCTGGCCAAAGTTTCAAGTGAATACATTTCAAGTTTCTCAGTGCTATGTAGTGGTATCTATTCTCTCAAAAGATTTTGAATATTAATAAGCAACGAAAATTTCTTACTGTGCTAATAATAAGAATGTCTGAGAATTTTTAAATTCCGTACAAAACTGTTAGTGGTGTTATTAGAAAGAGATTTAGATTTTAACCAAAAATTACTGGCGAGAAATTTTCTTCGAAATTGAAGTGTTGGGAGACACAGCTCATTTTCCATAACATGGATTGGGGCACTTCTTATAAAACCACCAACTACACGTAAAGCTTGGTTTTGTAACCTGTCCGACTTCTGCAAATTTGCTTGAAAACTGTTATCATACACGAAGCTGGCATAGTAAATTCTGCTTCGAATACTAGAAATATACAATCGTCTGATATGTATTTGATGAATACCCCACCCTGGACCTGACAAGATTTTTAACAGTGATATATATTTAGACAATTTTGAGTTAACTCATTAATGTTATCCCCATCTCAGCGAACAATCCAACCACAAACCTATATATTTGATTTCAATAACTAATGGCAAAAATTAATTATAATTTTAAAATTTATAAAACTTCTAAGTCAGCCCTTTTCCCTATGGACTTTCCGAGAAATTGTGTAATTGGATCACCAGCTTCCTTGCAGATCGGAGCATCGAGGTCGTTGTAGACGGTGCATGCTCCGAATACAAGCCTATTAACTCTGGTGTTACACAAGGCTGTGTGATATCACCAACGCTGTTTCTTCTGCATATCAATGATATGTTGCTAACTGGTAGCATTCATTGCTATGCGGATGAGAGCACTGGTGATGCTCTATACACCGGCCGTGCCAATATTTCTCGGGAAAACGTCGCCGAGTACCGGAACAAACTTGTGTCTGAAGTCGAGTCTTTGCTGCACAAAGTCTCGGATTAGGTGCGACTAAATCTAGTCCAGTTTAATCCTCAGAAGACACAAGTTTGCACGTTTACCGCTAAAAAGAACCCCTTTGTCTTGTCTTATCAGTTTCAAGGCACTCCCCTTCTTGCGTCAGCCAGTATCGGAATCCTCGGAGTCGACATACCGAGTGACGCGTAGTTTCGTGGTCACTTGGAAGAGAAGGCCCAATTGGCCTCTAAAAAGCTTGGCGTACTCAGCAGAGCGGGACAGTATTTCATGCCGGCACATCGCTTACAACTTTACAAGGCGCAGGTTAGGCCTAATATGGAATATTGTTCCCATCTCTGGGCGGGGGCTCTCCAGTGCCAGCTTCTTTCACTTGACCGCATCCAGCGTAGAGCGGCTCGAATCGTCGACGACCGAGTCCTTTCCGATCGGCTCGGTTCATTGGCACTGCGAAGAGATGTTGCATATCTTTGCATTTTCTTTCGCATTTACCACGGGAAGTGCTCTGAGCTCTCAAAGGAATTGTTCGGATTGATCCCAGCCGCCAAATTTCACGAACGCACATCGCGGCAGAACTCCCGATACCATCCACACCATCTGGATGATTGGCGATCCAACACTGTGCGATTTAGAAGATGTTTCTTCCTCGCACGACTTCTTTGTGGAATCCATTACCATCAGCGATTTTTCCGGACCGATACGACTTACGGACCTTAAAGAAAATAGCGTACTCCTTTTTTAAATGCCGGAAACGCATCTGCAATTCCCTCCCTGGTGTTGCAGTTTTTCATGGGCGGTGGTACTCACCATCAGGTGAGCCGCATGATTGTTTGCCCCCTCTCCTATAAAAAAAAGACAAAGGATCGCTTTGCGCTAGTCCTCGTCCTGTTGTTCTAACCATGTCATATCCGTCAAATGTATGTAAGGTATCGACAAAATTTTGAGCCCACTTCTAACCGATCTAAATTAAGCAATAAGCATTTAATGTCAATGTTGTTATAGGAACACATATGTTATATAACAAATGAGGTTATCATAACATGATCGAGCTTTACGAAAACCTATTAAACTATCAGAAAAAATTAATTTTTTTTCCAGAAACCATTCTAGTCTTTTTTTGTATTAAATGAAAAGATTACATAGGCAAGATATTTTTGCAATTGGCCAGAATAATGTGTGAGAGTTAGAATCACTGCCTTGTTTAGGGATAGCGATTATACTAATTCGATGCCATTGTGAAGGAATTCATCCACAAATCAATAACAAGTTATATAATTTTACTATCAGGTTTTGCCAACCAACAGAAGGTGCTTAATCATGGAAAATGATATTTGGTCATAACCTGGCCATCGGTCTCTTTAATAGAATTTTCAAGTTCGTGGATAGTGATTGCCGATTCAATCAATTCCAAATCAATATTGAATTCAATAATGGTTGAGACGGGCATGCACAGTCAGGGGTAAGATCATTGAGTAGTCTCTCTCCTTTATCTCTACTTATACAATCATCATGAGAGCTTTTAGAACGATGTATTTCATCCATGTCATTTTACGCCACTTCATTATCAGACGATAATGAAGTGGTTTCATCAACATAGTTACAGAAATCATGCCATGATTCACATTTGGCAACCCGGGTGACTCTTTGTGCGTCACGTATTTTCGTTTGCAGAATATTAAAATTTTCAGGAGATGGATTTTTTAGATTAGCCAATGCACGTCGGCGCTCTGCTACGGCTTTAGATATTTCAACATTCCAGTAAGGTTTGGGAATAAAGTTATTAAAAATATATTTTGGTATGTTTTTGTAGGGAATATATATATCTACTAGCTGCTGTTTGCAAGGTAACTTCAAATAAGTCATAAAATTCTTGATGGTTGGCGGGAATTTTAAAGTCGGTAAATGCGTTCTCTATGAATGAAGTATAAGACTTCCAGTCACGGTTTATAAAACCCCTTTTTTTAACTTCTCTATCAAAGTTTAAATCGATCGACAATTTGATTATACGATGATCGCTACCAAGAGTTTCGCTTGTAACTTGCCAGGAAATTAAAGTAACCAAATCTGAAGAAATAAAAGAGATATCAGTAGCAGATAGTTGTTACGACCCATTTACGAGTTACACTCTGGTAGGTTTTTTTTTAGGAATGGGTGACAAACGAGCGCACAGTTTATCTTATGGTAAGTGGTTTCTGTGGCCCATAGACACACCTATCCTCGTTTGTGAATCAAAATGCAGAGGCGTTGTCACCCGTGAGGACTAAGATGGAATGTCTCTTTCCAGTAAAAAGGGTCTCCGGTTCTCTATAATCACGATTACGAAACACAACAGTGTTAAGCTGCTATTTAACACTGGTATTCTGTGAGAGCGTAGTCCTTCCCCGATCGAGCCGACCCATTCTTGCTACAACTATACTACTAATATAGCTGCAGCATGGCTCTACCACGTAAAAAAATCCAGATCAAAATCAAAATCTCCATTATTCAAATAAATGTAGTTATGATCTAACATGGAGTGAAATATTTAAAAACCTCTTTGATCCGTTTTGTAAGACCAATTGGTGTGATGAGCGTTTAATTCGCCTAGTATTCGTATTATTTTACTGGCAACAGAAAACACACAATCGCAATCATTTTGTGGCGTATGAACTGTTGATGGACAGTATATAGACACAATATTCTCAATATGCCGACAGTTAAAAATTTTAACGTGAATTATTTCAATACCAATAAAATACCATTAGTGCAGTGAAAAGAACATAAAACTGTTTAAACTGACCTACTCGTATGTTCTAAAATTGCCATCCCACCATACCAATCTGATCTATCTAGTCTATGGGTATTATAATCTTTTATGTTAAAATACATATCCAGCTTGTTTCACTAATCACGGCTTTATGCACCTTTTCTTGTGTAAGAAGTGCCTCAAACGATAAGGACTTAGGACGTAAGCTTTGACAATTCCACTGAATAATATTAAAATAATGTTAATATTGCTGAGATTATTATTCAAGATTTTTGTACAGGTTTATCAAAGCGCTATCTGAAATGTTGTTCATTAATTTTGATGGTATTCACTCTGTGCAAATTGTCACAACTTGTTGTATTTTAACTTCTAATGATCCTTCACCACTATTTTTCTGCGACTTCCAAAAAGGAGACGGTACTCAATTCGACGCGTATGTTTTTTTTATGTGTGTTACCTCATAAGTTTTTACTGGGTAGACCGATTTCGATGATTCCTTTTTTATATGAAAGCTGATACTTCTCGTGTGGGGTCCCATATACATTTGACTAAGGTCAGACCAACAGTTTTTGAGTTATTTTAAATAACTTATATTGAAGTCGGCTGTACAAAATTTATAATTTTAAATTATATAATTTACACACAAAACGGATTAAACATAAATCTTTGTAATAAAACTCATTATTTTTCTTCGTAGTTTCACTTTCAATGTTTGTAAAATCCTATAAACACTCTGACTCGCCATTCAAATCGGTTTCCATGGAAATTGTTGCTGAAGAAGAAGTAGTGTTCGAAGAGTTGGATTAAGGCTTGCCCTCTTTCTTTTTTTTTCTGCTTTCAATTTTGTTTCTCCTTATTTGACGTTCGTTCAGAGATTGTTACAACCAGCTGGGACATTGGTTTTCCACTGCGAACTGTAATCTTCACGTTAACAAGGTCTTGGCTTTAATGATTAAATCCTGGTCTGTCTTCTTCTATAGTCAAGTAGTCAATAGTTGGGCCCGGGTGTGGATATTTGTCAGTGTTGAGGAGGGAGGAACATAAAGCTTGGGTCCTTTCCTATACGTACAATAAAACTCTGACATTAGTTCCCTAATTCTACTTTATTTTTATTTTATATATTGGACATAACTTTTTTAGAGCCATTTGACTCCCCGTACAGTTAACACAATAAAATGTTGTTATTTCACAGTTTTCATGGGTTTTAGAGCATTTTGG
This sequence comes from Parnassius glacialis, assembly GCA_033319125.1. Taxonomy (NCBI): domain Eukaryota; kingdom Metazoa; phylum Arthropoda; class Insecta; order Lepidoptera; family Papilionidae; genus Parnassius; species Parnassius glacialis. The sequence continues at coordinate 9,018,864 of JAVANC010000022.1, read as the reverse complement.
ACTTTTTTTGACGGACACTGAAGGCGAGTGTTACCAAACTTCCAACAACGAGAGCATTGTGTGACTGGAAAGATATAAGGCTCCACTCTGAGACCCTGAATATATATATATATATATATGCTGGGATGGAGGATCCTTTAAAAGTAATACGAATAGATTCACATTTAACCTAGCTTATAGCAGACACTTCATTGTAATTTCTCTTGTTTAACCTAAGCGCTGATATAATTTCGACATTACAAGACAGGCTTTTTATAATATCTTCATCGGCGATATCCATTTCTATGTCCCTTATTACTCCATACGATATGCCTACTTCGGAAGTCTTTTGGCATATTCAACAAAGTTCATAAAATGCCTTGCAGGCGATGAATTGATCAGTGCTCATTTCATTTTCATAAGTATTAATATTTTATATTGATGAATGTATTTTACTCGACTTATTTCTTTAATGTTATTTTCTGTAAACAGTCTAGCTAAGGCAAATTGCTTAGATAAGTTATTAATGCATGTTTCGCAAACCTTGACTAATTCTTCGACTTTTTAACAAGTCGATCTAGTCCAAATCCTTTACCCCCCCCCCCCCCCCCGCCCCCCCTTGAAGCTATCCTCCACTCTTCTATTGACAAATTATCATCCTCTACACTTGTCCTCTTTCTGTTCAATACCTCCATCACCGTATTTGTATTATCACCGCACACCACATTTTCTTTTAAAACTTCCTCTATTCTGTTTCGATTGAGCGCTGGTTTAATACAGGCATTAATGTCTCTTTATAGGGACTCTAGTGCTTGTGTCAGGAATAATTAGGGTGTACTCGGACTGGTTTGGCATTCAAAAAGGTGTCAGACAGGGTTGTGTAGCTTTCCCGTGGCGGTTTAACCTATTTAAGGACAGTTAATAGCAAAATTTAAAAGTTGAAGAATGTGGGTTGAGAATGGGCGAGTTAACCGTCAAATGCCTTTTGTACGCCGATGACCAAGTCATAGTTGCATCGTGCGCGGCCGAGTTGCAAATGATGGTTACTTTAATGAACTGGACATTAAAAGAAAGGGGTATGAAAGTGAACACAAGTAAGATGAAAGTGATGGTTTTTGAAAGAGAAAAAAGCAAAACGTTATGTGAAATAAGAATAGCAGGGGAATTGATTGAGCAAGTGAATGAGTTTGATGAGATATTTGGAATGTTTATTTAACAGGGATGGTAGATATGATAAGGATATAGAACGACGAGTGAACGCAGGAAATAAAGTGAATGGGGCTCTAAACGCTATTACGAATAGTCAGAATGTGTCAAAGAAGGCACGTATGGTAATTCATAATGCTGTGTTAGTCCCTACTTTAATATATGGTAGTGAAAGTTGGGTCTGGGAGAAGAAGCATGAGTGTAGAATAAATGATGTAGAAATGCGGTCATTAAGGAGTATGCTAGGGCTGAATCTGAATGACAGGATGAGAAATAGTGTGATAAGAGAAAAGTGTGGTTTGCGAGATGGGGTTATGACTAGGATTAAAAAAGGAATGCTTCGGTGGTTTGGTCATGTAGAAAAAATGAACGAGAAAAGAGTGACAAAGCAAATTTATGTTTCAGAAGTGAACGGCAGAGTCGGAAAGGGACGCCCTAGACGAAGATATATCGACCAAATCGACGATACATTGTAAATGGGCCAGATTAGGAGTAATCTTAACCGACGAGCGTGTATGCGTTATCTACGCATGTGAAGGAGGCGAGAGTGTCAGGATAGTGCCAATTGAAAGTCCGTAGTCTCTGCCTACCCCTCTGGGTGAAAGGCGTGAGTGTTTATATGTGTGTGTAATTATGGGATCCCAAACAGATGGTAGCACCCAGCAATCTTCTGTATTGAATTAGGATGTTTTTTGATTTCAATAGCCTTGCAAAACATCCTCGGAAAGAATCGATGTTCTCTAGCGAGGATTTGTGATCTATCAAATCTAATATAGTGACGGGAGCGATTCTGTACGTGTTCACAGACTGCACACTTTCCGGACACTATTAAATATACACAGTCAGGTCATAAGTATTGTCACACAGTAAAAACTTTCTTTTAGAATGCTGGCCACAAAAAAGTTTATTGAATTCGAATTTCGAATTGTTCGTGAAAATAAAACTGTATACTTTTTAGAATTTTACTCTTTTTGAAATATGGAGTGGACGCTTTAAGAAGACCGTGTTGCAGTTATTGCGTTGCATCGTTGTGGTTACGCACCAATTCAAATTTTTGACTTACTGAAAAATTTGAATATAACCAAAAGATTCATTTATCGTACCATCAAAAGATACAATAAAGACTCTAGTGTAGATGACAGATCAAGAAGTGGTCGCGCTCGGTCTGTTAGGACTCCAGCAGTGATAAAAGCTGTGAAGGCGCGAATTCAAATAAATCCCAAACGTAAGCAGAAACTATTGGCCCTTCAGATGGGGTTAAGCAGAAAAACGGTAAAAAGGGTGTTAAATGAAGACTAGGGCTTCGGGCATATTGAAGAAAAACAGGACATCGTTTGAATGCTCGTCTAAAGGACCTGAGACTGAAGAGATGCCGCGCTTTGTTAAAGCGGTACGCGGGAAAAAAATATCGGGATAATCTTTTTTAGGATGAAAAAATTTTAACGTAGAAGATAGCTACAACAAACAAAATGATAAGGTGTACGCACACAGTAGTGAAGAAGCGAGCAACTGTATTCCGCGTATCCAACGAGGTCATTTTCCATCCTCGCTCATGATATGGTTGGGCGTTTCTTATTGGGGCTTAACAGAGGTACATTTTTGTGAGAAAGGTGTAAAAACGAATGCAGTTGTGTATCAAAATACAGTCCTGATGAACCTTGTGGAATCTGTTGCTCATACCATGTTCAATAACAGGCACTGGGTATTCCAACAAGATTCCGCGCCAGCTCATAGAGCGAAGAGCACACAAGACTGGCTGGCGGCGCGTGAAATCGACTTCATCCGGCACGAAGACTGGCCCTCCTCCAGTCCAGATTTATATCCGTTAGATTACAAGATATGGCAACACTTGGAGGAAAAGGCGTGCTCAAAGCCTCATCCAAATTTGGAGTCACTCAAGACATCCTTGAATGCGACTGGCCGCGCAGATTGAATGCTATTTTGAATAAACTTTAATGTCATAAGAATCTATGTTTTGTTAAGTTCATTTTGGAATATAAATGGTTACATAATGAATAAACTTGTTTCAATTATTTTATATTTAACATATGACAGAATTTATGACCTGACTAGGTATATATAACACACTTAAAATAACCACATCTGGTAGACAATGAAACTATGGTCAGTTTTGATGTGCAGTCTCTGTTCACATGCTTACCTGTTGAAGACTGCATATCGATTGTTACTGGAAGGCTGGAGGAAAACAACATGCCCGTAGAATATGCAGTATTGCTCAGACACTGCCTTACATCTGGCTACCTATTGTTGAAGGAAGAGTTCTACAAGCAATTAGATGGCGTGGCGATGGGCTCACCTGTATCTCCTATTGTCGCCGATATTTTCACGGAAGGCTTTGAGGAGAAAACCCTGCTTACTTCTCCCGTAAACCCAATATTCTACAAGCGGTACGTAGACGACACTTTCACAATTCTACCTTCAGATAAAGAAACTGAATTTTTAGACCACCTTAACTCCATAAATTCTAAAATTCAGTTTACAATGGAGTGAAAGGCAAACAATGCTTAAGCTTTTCTAGATGTGAAAGTAATTCGGAATCCTGATAACACCTTGAGCCACACTGTGTATAGAAAAAAGACCCATACAGATAGATATTTAAACGGTGATTCTCATCACCATCATTCACAGTTAGCTACTGTGAGTAAATCTTTGTTTCAGAGAGCACGAGAACACGTCAAGCAAGTTTTGCACGATAACAAGATTCGGGTCCCGCGCCTACGTCAAAGTGAACGAGTGAAGCCAGCCATAGTCGAGCGAGTGCCTGCTGTACTGCCATATGTCATAGGTGTCACTGATAAGATTGGCTACATCTTGAAGCGTGCTTCCATTAAAACATACTTCAAGCTACTGAAGAATATTAGTCAGTTTTTACTATCAGTCATGTGTAATATTCCTCTGCAAAATGCAGGAGTGTACAAGCTTGATTATGAATGTGGTCTCTCTTATATAGGACCAACCAAAGGATCCATAAAACCTGCGTTAAAGAACACATAGCTGATGTGAAGAATCGACGTTCCGGGAAGTCTGCAGTCTGTGAACACATACAGGATCACCCCCGTCACTATATTAGTTTTGATAGAATACAAATCCTCGCTAAAGTACATCGATTCCTTCCAAGGATGATTCGCGAGGCTATTTAAATCAAAAAACATCCTAATTTCAATACAAAAGATGGCTGGGTGCTACCATCTGCTTGGGATCCCATAATTAATAAAGTTAAACCCCAAACAGTTAAAAAAAAAGCGTAGACTTACACTCACTCACACACACGCACAAGCATGACCCCCCCCCCCCCCCACACACACAAACACACACACACAGACACACCGCACACACACGCACGCACACACACATGTACGCACGCACGCAAACACTCCTAGAGTAAATTAGCTATTTTTTTCTTTCTTTCATGCATTAATTTATACAAAAAAAATGTTTTTTCTTTTTGCTTTATTTTAATTTAACCGGAGTTCTATGTATTTATTGGTGTAAACGGTGTCAGTCAATGTTCTTGGTTCCTGCGATACAAGCCTAGAGCTTAGTGCAGAAACCAGTGTATTGCTTAATTATGTAATGTTTTTGGTTAAATAAATACATTGTCAAAAAAAAACAGTCATTACTCCTTACCCCGTACCCTTCAAGATATTGTAAGTTCATACTGCGTAGATCGGAACAAAAATTAATAATTTTTAATCTGGAGGTAGCCGTAGTTATCTATGACATTGGGACGTCATACACGTCAGTACCCTCGTGACCATGGGTGCTGTAAAGTGCTCGAAACGTTGGGAATATAAAATAAGGTAATAAACGCGATAAAAGCCCATTGCAACACCATCTACTTGCTTGTAAAACTGTTCCTTCCACAATAGATAGCCAGATGTAAGGCAATGTCTGAGTAATACTGCATATTCTGCTGGCATGTTGTTTTCCTCTAGTTTCCTAGTTACAATTGAGATGCAGTCCTCAACATGTAGGCATGTAAATAGAGACTGAACATCAAAACTGACCATAGTTTCATTGTCAGTAATACATGGGTCTTTAATCTCACTGACAAAATGGTATGAATCCTTAGTGTGTGCATAGTTGTATGGGTTACTAAAAATACACAAACCGAACGCCCCATTACGTTCAATAGTGAGTCAAATCGATTCGCCAACTTACAGATTGGCTCAACACCTAGCAAAAGTACTATCACCACTCAGACGACACACAAGTGCACACACTAAGGATTCACACTGTGTATAGAAAAAAGACCCATACAAACCCGCCGAAGAAGATTAGTCAGTTCTTACTATCCGTCAAGTGCAATGTTCCTCTACAAGATACAGGAGTGTACAAGCTTGATTGTGAATGTGGTCTCTCATATATAGAACAAAAAAAAAACGATCAATAAAAACCCGCGTAAAAGAACACATAGCTGACGTGAAGCACCAACGTTCCGGGAAGTCTGCAGTTTGTGATCATATCCTAGACGGCCCCCGCCATTACATTAGATCTGATGTTACGTGAGGCTATTGAAATTAAAAAAACATCCTAATTTCAATAGAGAGGGAGGGTGGGTACTACCACCTGCTTGGGATCCTGTAATTCATAAAATTAAAACTATACCCAAGCATACCACTGCAAGACATCAAGACACAGTTAGTTCATTCTGCGTAGATCAGACCAAAATTATTAATTAAAAAAAGCTGAAGGTACTCCGGGTTAACTCTGACATCAGGACGTCAATCACCTTAGTCCCCCGTGACCACGGTTGCTGGAAAGCAACCGAAACGTAATACGACGAAAATAAGTTAATTAAACGCGATAAAATCCGTGAAAGTAGTTTCATTCAATGTGTAGTGTTCGCGTAAATATAAGAAATCATTTAATAATAGGTTACTTAATACATAATTATTATTGTAGATTAATAATAAAATTGTGTTGCGTGACTTTTGCCACATGTTTGCTAGAAGTAACCAAGTTTTAAAACTGTCAAAAAACTATCCTGTCATTTTTTATTATTATTTTTCATTAAAAGTGATTACTATGCAAGTTAATATTTTGTTTTTTATTTTTTCTACGACCAATACAGTACTTGTAAAAAGATGAAATCTAACTCGAATTAGGAATTATAGTATTTTTATTTATTTTATTTGCTGCTAGTACCATTATTGTTAGCAGAAGTACTTGTCTATATCCGTTAAGGAAAAAAAAAACATTTAAATTTAAATCATGTTTTATTTACATAAGTTTTTTTGGCGTAACAATGGTACCAACTTTTAATACTATACGTTGCTTTTCCGTATGCTCTTGTGACATGTTATAAAGTTTAAGTACCATTATCTTAAGACCGTTATCAACCCGTAATGCGTGTTAGTACTTTTTCCTTTCATACATTGGAAAGGACGTTAGTTGTTAGTATTTAAAAAAAAAGTATATTATGGAGATAAGTAGTTTCGCTTTACGAAGTGTACAGAGCAAATGTACTAAAGAGACAGCTATCTTCTGAATTACAAGAAATATGCAGAAAATCTCGATTCCAGTACGTAGATAATAGTCACGATTTTTTTTGCCTTTATTGTAAAAAAGTTAAGCCCGGTTTTGTAAAAAAACAACATAAAATGGCTCTACTGTAAAATGCCCTTTTGGCGTTTAAGTAGTATTGGATTCCCAGTGACGATATTAACTCTTTGAACTACTAGAACTAGTGTTGAACTGAGAAACACGTCTCCTTTTCATTCAACAACTTCCGACATTACATTATTATTTATATTATTTGTATGATCCTAAATAACCATAATGAAACAATGTAGGTTTCTGCTTGTACTCAGATATGATGAAAAAACGTTTTTTTTATAGAATAGGGGGCAAACGAGCATGCGGCTCACGTGATGGTAAGTGACTACCGCCGCTCATGAACAACCGCAACACCAGGGGAATTGCAGATGCGTTGCCGACCTTTTAGAAAGGTGTAAGTTCTTTTCTTGAAGGTTCCTAAGTCGTAACGGCCCGGAAAATTCGCTGGTGGTAATTGATTCCACAAGGAAGTTGTGCGAGGGAGAAAACTTCTTCTAAATCGCACAGTGGTGGACCGCCAATCATCCAGATGGTATGGATGGTAACGCGAGTTTTGTCGCGATGTGCGATGGTGAAATTGAGCGGCTGGAATTAGTCCGAACAATTCCGCAGAGCACTCCCCGTGATAGATGCGATAAAATACGCAAAGAGATGCAACATCTCTACGCAGTTCCAGTGTATCGAGCCGATCAGAAAGAACTCGGTCGTCGACGATTCGAAACGCTCTGCGCTGGATGCGGTCAAGTGGAAGGAGCTGGCACTGGGGTGCCCCGGCCCAGAGATAAGAACAGTATTCCATTTGGGGCCGAACTTGCGCTTTGTAAAGTTGCAAGCGATGTGCCGGCATGAAATACTGTCTCGCTCTGCTGAGCACGCCAAGCATTTTAGAGGCCAATTTGGCCTTCCCTTCCAAGTGACCACGAAACTGCACACTATTCGATATGTCGACGCCAAGGATTCCGATACTGGCTGAGGCAGCAAGGGGAGTGCCTTGAAACTGAGGAGATACGACAAAGGGGTTCTTTTTAGCGGTAAATGCGCAAACGTGTCTTCTGGGGATTGAACTGGACTAGATTTAGTCGGCCCCAATCCGAGTTTTTTTTAAGCAAAGACTCCACTTCAGACACAAGTTTGTCCCGGTACTCGGCGACGTTTTCCCGAGAAATATTGGCACGGCCGGTATATAAGGCATCACCAGTGCTGTCGTCTGCATAGCAATGAATGCCACCAGTTAGCAACATATCATTGATATGCAGGAGAAACAGCGTTGGTGATAGCACGCAGCCTTGTGGAACACCAGCGTTGATAGGCTTGAAATCAGAGCATGCACCGTCTACTACGACCTTGATGCTCCGATCAGCAAGGAAACTGGTGATCCATTTGCAAAATTTCTCGGGAAGCCCATAGAAAGGAAGTTTCGAAAGAAGCGCTTTGTGCCAGACCCGATCAAAGGCCTTCGCTACGTCCAAACTAACGGCTAATGCCTCCCCCTTGGACTCAACTGCCTCCGCCCATCTATGAGTTAAGTATACTAGAAGATCACCAGCTGATCGACCCCGACGAAAACCGTACTGGCGGTCGCTAACCAGCTGGTGATCCTCAAGGTACCTCATGAGCTGGCAGTTTATAATGGCTTCCATTATTTTGGAGAACAAGGAGGTGATGGCGATAGGCCTGTAGTTGGACGGGTCTGGGCGGTCGCCTTTTTTAGGGATCGGGTGCACCAAAGCTGTCTTCCATGAGTTCGGGACTACGCCTTGGGAGTAGGAGTACCGGAAAAGACGCGTTAAAACCAGTGCCAACTCCGGAGCACACGTCTTCAGCACAATGGGATGGACTCCATCGGACCCACTCGACTTGCTGACGTCCAGGGAGAAGAGTGCTTTGCGGACCGAGCGCTGTGTAAATCGCACATCCGGCATGGAGCACTCACATCGCGGGATGGTCGGCGGTGTGTTCCCCCCGTCATCTAGAGTCGAGTTGGACGCAAAAAGAGAGCTCAACAGATCGGCTTTCTCCTGTACGGCATGGGCCAGTGAGTCGTCCTCTCTGTGCAGAGATGGAAGAGATGGCTGACAGAAGTTCCCTTGGACAGCCTTGGCGAGAGACCAGAATGCACGGGTTCCTGAAGGAAGGCGAACTAGCTTCTCGCCAATCCTTGCGATCATAGTGTTAGTGCTACACTATACTGCTATGGATACTACTGTTATTCTCTGTCACCAGTCCGAATAATTTCGATCTAGAAGTTTCAGATATGATTATCACTTGGTAGTTCTATAGGGCTGATCTTGTAACCTATACACGTGTTCATTTATCCTCGACTAAGAATCAAAATGAGAACTAAGATGATATGCCTCGTTTCAGTAAAAAGGGTCTGCGCTTCTTTACACTCACCACATGAAACACAGTAGCATTAAGCTGCTATTTAATGTTGGTATTTTCTGAGAGCGTGGTCTTAACCCGGTTGGAATGACCTATTCGTGCTACAACCATAATATAGCTGCAGCGTGGCTCTACCACGTGAAAACATCGATGATAATAGTGTCTCTCCTCCAGGCTTAATGGAGTAAGGATGCCAAGATCTTTGTGCTATGCATACAGTGGCTATATTTTCATGTTATATTTCACCAAATACACCGCTTTTGGTGCTTCTGTTAAGCTATAATTCTTCAGTACGGTAAAAGCGGTTTTTAAGATTCTCATAGATCTGTTGTAAAGCAGTGGATTATTATAGTACTACTTAGTATTATCTTTAGTGCTATACGATTATACAATATTTAATTCACGTAATTAATTTAAGTCAATTGAAGCGATTTTGTCTTCGTTAAACCTAATTTAGGTCTCATAGTGTTAATAAGTATATTTATAACTCGGTTTCATATCCAAAGCCTGTACAATACATATATAATCACGCCTCTTTCCCGTAGGGGTAGGCAGAGACCACTTCTTTCCATTTGCTATGATCCTTACATACTTGTTTCCCTTCGTCCACTTTCATTATTCCCTTCATACATGCTCTACGGTTTAGGGTACTCTTGACCTGGCCTTTTTTCAAGACGTCCCTGATTTGGTCTAGAAATGTCTGCCTAGGTCTACCCCTTCCGACACTTTCATTCACACTCGCCTTATACACTTTTTTCGTCAATCGTTCTTCATTCATTCTCTCGACATGGCCAAACCATCTCAGCATACCTTTCTCAATTTTTGTCACTACATCTTCTTTCAGAGCACAACGTTTCCTTATCTCACTATTTCTTATCCTGTCACTCAGTTTAACTCCTATCATACTTCTTAATGCTCTTATCTCAACTGCATTTATTCTGCTTTCATGTTTCTTCTGCCATACCCAACTTTCACTTCCGTACATGAGTGTCGGAACCAACACCCCCTCATGCACAGCCAAACGAGCCTTGTTAGACACCTTCCGACTGCTCATAAAGGAGTGCAAAGCTCCATTCACTATTTCCTGCATTCACTCTTCTTTCGATATCACTCTCACACTTTCCATCTCTTGTAAACTTTGACCCCAGATACACAAATTCTTTCACCTGTTCAATTTGTTCATCTTCAATCACGATATTGCAGTCTGTCACTGCCTCATCTTTTTCAAAAACCATCACTTTCGTCTTCCTTACATTCATCTTCATTCCCTTTCTAACAAAAGCTCCACTCATAGCAGTTACCATCTCCTGCAACTCCTCGGCCGAAGACGCAAGTAATACTTGGTCATCAGCATAGAGAAAACATTTGACGAGTAACTCATTCATTTTCAACCCACTTTCATTCTCTTTTAAATCTGTCAAACAATTGTCCATGAACAGATTAAACAACCACGGTGACGCTACACATCCCTGTCTAACACCTTTTTCGATATTAAACCATTCAGTGTATGCCCCGTTTATCCTTATGCAAGCACTAGAATCCCTATAAAGAGATTGCAATGCTCGTATGAGGATACTGCTCACACCGTTCATGGACAGTGCTGACCACAATTCATTCCTCACCACTCTATCATAGGCCTTTTCTAGATCTACGAACGCGCAGTAGACTTTCTTGTTTTTAGCCAAACACTTTTCGGCTATGCACTGCAACGAAAAGACCTAATCCGTACATCCCATTCCCTTTCTAAATCCCGCTTGTGCATCCCATACTTTCTCGTCTGTTTCATTCACAACCCTTTCAATCAACACTTTCGCATACAATTTACCGACGACGCTGAGAAGGCTTATACCACGGTAGTTTATGCAGTCCTGCCGTGACCCTTTTCCCTTATACAATGGCACGATTACGGCTTTGCACCGTCTTTCGCCAGCACAGATTGAAAAGGCGGTACAGCTGACTAGCCACCAGGCCCTGTCCAGCCCTCAGCATCTCGGCGGTAATCCTGTCATACCCTGCAGCCTTACCTAATCTCATACTTTTCAACGCTTTCACTATTTCATCCATGCTTATCTCATTTTCATCAACATTTATATTGTTTTCCGTGGAAGGTGGCAGATGCTGTACCTGCACTTCCTCTCTTTCAAACAAACTTTCAAAATACTCTTTCCATCTCTTTAACACACATTCTTCTCCTTTTATAATACTTCCATCTTGACTCCTGATTGTACTCAGCTCCGAGGTAGAAGTTTTTCCTCTGGCTGTTTTGATGGTTTTCCAGAAAATCTTAATGTTTGACTGGAAATCTTCAGTGAGCCTCCTATCGAAATCATCCTTTAGTTCTTCTTTCTTTCTAGACAAACTTTCTTTCGCTGCTGTTTTCAATCTTTTATACTTCGTTCTTGCTTCCTTTATCTCGTCATCCGTTGCCTTTTGAACTTTTTGGTTAGCTTTTGTTGCTAACCAATCCAACCACGCTTTCTTCTTTTCTTGCACAACCCCTTGTACATCTTTATCCATCCACACGTTATCATTCTTTCTTCCTTTCCTTCTTTTAGCTACCCCACGTACCTCAATAGCAACATTTACGACCCCTTTCTTAAATGTCTCCCACAAATCTTCAATCACTCCTATCTCTTCTATCCCTTTAAAACTTTCTTTCAGTATCTCTACATACTCGTCTTTCTTTTCTTTTTCTTGTAGATTTTCCACTTTTACTCTGTCCAAAACCTGTACAAATGCTCTACAAACCTCTCTTTTATCTCCAAAGCTATCATAGTCACTACCAAACGACTACATTTTGCTGTACTTTTAAAGAGATATAAGAATCTGTTATATACAGGTTAAAAAAGATACAAAGTTCCTTAAAGAGCTATAATAAAGCAATAGAGTGATACAGTGTCTGCTTATATTGCTTGTGTGCTACTTGGGATGTGTTATGGCTCCTGAGGACCACACGCGGTGGGTTCTATTTCATATTGCGAGATGCATTGTGTGTAAGCAGAATATATTGTGTAATCCCGTACGCTAGCTCAGGCTCCCGGGAGAGGCTGATTAAATTTAAATAAATATATGAACCAAAGACCAGTTAGTAATTGGTTTTTCAGAGACCTCAACTGTGATAACTGCGTATCATTGAACTTTAAACGATCCTCACTCCAACAGATGCGATGCGGTCGTGAATAATTCTTGTGCGAGCAGTCTAACTGTTATGTAGGTTCATTGGTATACTATTTTATTAACACATGCGTGGGATGTAAAAAGAGCAATGCATCCCGTAGAAGGTGAGGAAAAATCAGGAGCTCATTACCGTTGTACACAGACGTTCAAAACACGCGAGCGTAACTTTGCGCAATTGCCGAGTGCACAGAATAAATAATAGTCTTACGCGCGAGTCGAAAACACCCTAAATCCTCCGAATCGCAAAATACATACGACAATAAGTTACACGCAATGCCCGCGGTGTATTTGAATATTTCACATAATAGACGGACAGCCATTTTGGCGAGTCCAGACATCTTCAGATAACTTCAGAAAATTTTCATTATTTTACTCTTGAAATACAGAAGGTTTGGTCTTGATTTGTACATATTCAAAATTACATCTGTCGTCGATTAGGAATCAAAATGCAGATGCGTCACTCCTAAGGACTAAGACGAAATGCCTCGTTTCAAGTAAAAGCGCCTCCGATTCTCTACACACACCATACGGTATGGACAATTAGATAGAATATTTTCGGAAAGAGATTATATTATATCGGTTACCTACCTTTACTTACTATTTTCAATTACAAAGTATTAATTTCGTGAATAAATGTAATAACCAGAAAATATGCAAAAGAAGTTAACATATTTCCCCTAATGCACGTAATTAACCGTTAACACGTGAACCCAAGGGTAAAACTTGCAGTAATTTCACACTGCTATAATCGTGTTTTTTTTGTTTAAAATTTTGTAAGAAATATTTAATACTGCTATTTCAATGAAAAAGGTTGAAGGATGTCTAGCTTCAGAAGTGAAGTAATGATAAGCTGCATTAATGATGATGATGATTAGTTATTTGTAAATATCTTTTTAACTATCTTTTATATAAAAAAAAAAATATATATATATATATATATACTAGCTAGCCAGGCAGACGTTGTTCTGCCCTTTCTGACGACCCTTAAAAAGAAAAAATTCTTAAATTCGCTATAAAAAAATATTGAAGGTCACTTCTTATCACGATAAAAAGTATCCCATCTCTCAAGTTCGACCAAACTGCACAAAGTGTACAAAATTTCATTGAAATCAGTTCAATAGTTTAAGAGTTCATCACGGACAAACAATGTGACACGTTATTTTAATATATATAAGAGATGTAGTTATGTAGTTATATAGAGATGTAGTATATATATAAGAGATGTACTTACTCATTACGATATCAGGAAACATAAGGTCTAAGGACTTGAAATTTAGTAAGAATATTCCTTTTGCCAAGTAAAGGTCAGCTAAGAACGAATTTTAAGAAATTCCACACGCAAGGGGTGTTGCGGGGGCGTTAATTAAAACACATCCCATTTTCAAAGTATAGTTCTTCTATGTATAAAACTTAAACAGAATATTTTTTAGCATGTTATAAATAACCAAGAATGGACTTTATGAAATTCCACCCACAAAGGGCAGTGCGGGAGCGTTAAAAATAAAAAAAATAATCAACGGCTTTTAATGTCGCTCCCCGCCGTCTGTTCGCTTAGTCCTTTTAAACTACGGAAAAGATTTTGGTGAGGTTTTCATCAATAGACAGAATGATTCAAGTACAAACAGCGCCAACAGGTTTATTATGAATCTAAATCGTTGAACCAACTTAATCACTCACACAAAATTTCATGGACCGACTTGGTCCAGCGTGGAGTTCAGTTACATACATACGAACAGAATAATCCTTTATATATATATATATATATATAATCCTTTATATATATATATATATATATATATATTATATAAAGGATTGTTCTGTTCGTATGTATGTAACTGAACTCCACGTTGGACCAAGTCGGTCCATGAAATTTTGTGTGAGTGATTAAGTTGGTTGAACGATTTAGATTCATAATAAACCTGTTGGCGCTGTTGACGAGGTCCAGAAATCACCCGTGCGAAGCCTGGGTGGATCGCTAGTTAGTAATATTATAGCTTAAAAGAACATTAACAACACACATTGATTTAGTAGGGGTTGTAGATATGATAAGGATATAGAACGACGAGTGAACGCAGGAAATAGAGTGAATGGGGCACTACACTCTATTGTGGGAAGTCAGAATGTGTCCGAAAATGCATGCTGTATGGCAATTCATAATGCTGTGTTAGTCCCTACTTTAATTTATGGTAGTGAAATTTGGGTGTGGCAGAAGAAGCACGAGAGTAAAATAAATGCACTAGAAATGCGGTCATTAAGGAGTTTGTTAGGGATAAATCTGAATGGCAAGGTAAAAAATTGTTTGATAAGAGAAGAGTGTGGTTTGCAAGATGATTTTGTGACCAGCATTAAGAAAGGAATGCTTCGGTGGTTTGGTTATGTAGAACGAATGAAGGAGGAAAGAGTGACAAAGCAAATTTATGTTGCAGAAGTGAACGGCAGAGTCGGGAAGGAACGCCCTAGGCGAAAGTTTATCGAACAAATTGGCAATATATTGAAAATGGACCAAATTAAGAGTACATTTAACCGACGAGCGTGTATACGTGGACGTGAAGGAAGCGAGAAAAGTGTGTCAGGATCGTGCCAAATGGAAGTCCATAGACTCTTCCTACCCCTCTGGGTTATAGGCGTGAGTGTTTATGTATATGTATGTACATTGATATAGCTATGACGATACTTATGAAAGTACTAGGTCACGTATTATATATGTGGCGGGTGTAAGGAAAAGGGGAGATCCCCGCCGGGCAAGGTGTTTTGCCCGGGGAGCGGCCAATGCTCCGAGTTGTAGTTCGGAGCTATTCTATATACATATACTGCTTTAATTTCGGAACTTTGTTAGCGCAATTTAGGCTTCGATGTGTTTTCTTGTGGCGCGACGACAGCGCCGCTACATCACCCCCTTGCTCAGACCGGAGGTCGATAGTGCAGTCTAGATGTCGACGAATTTGCAAGTGCCAGGGAATTTTATTGTAAGTCTACGGTGAGTCGAGAAGAAGGCAAGTAATCTGCGAGAATGCCGTGAAGCAGAGGCGAGCGGTAAGGTTCAGAGCCGTGCCGAACACTGTACCGCAGAGAGTAGCTTGAAGGAACAGGAAGAATTATTATTCCAGTGCTGCGATGAACTTTTGTAAAGCTATATGGCTTGCAGAATGGGAAGACTGCAGACAGTATCTGCTCGGGAGCGAATGAATGGGGTACTTGAGGATGATGACGAAGGTTTGAAGTTGTAGTTTCCGAAGGGTATTGGTTGCGTGTTCAGATCACGTCGGGGTCACCACTGTGGCGGGTGGCAGGAAAAGGGGAGATCCCCCGCCGGGCAAGGTGTTTTGCCCGGGGAGCGGCCAATGCTCCGAGTTGTGGTTCGGAGCTATTCTATATATACTGCTTTGATTTCGGAACTTTGTTAGCGCGATTG
Organism: Parnassius glacialis; assembly: GCA_033319125.1. Taxonomy (NCBI): domain Eukaryota; kingdom Metazoa; phylum Arthropoda; class Insecta; order Lepidoptera; family Papilionidae; genus Parnassius; species Parnassius glacialis. The sequence goes on along the minus strand of JAVANC010000022.1, from coordinate 9,003,128 downwards.
AGGCTTCGATGTGTTTCGCTTGTGGCGCGACGACAGCGCCGCTACATATAGTATTGTTTTGTTCTTGTAATACGCCACCAAGATTATTTATCCGGAATCGGGTAAGAATTGAATTATAAAATTCCATTACATTCGTACATAATTACATAAATACATGTCAAGTTATTATAAAACATGTAAAATCAGCTATTCAATTATATGCAAGTATATTAGATAAAAATATATTATTAAGTTATGTATTTAGCTAAGTCGATAGTTGAATCGCGAAAATGAAATGCTTTTTAATGATGCGGAATACTAAAATTACAAACAGTAATTAGTGCCCACAGACTTGCATATGAAACAATAATAATATTATAATTAGGCGTAGAATTAAGTCCGTTTCGCAATTTAACATAACATTTTAATTATGTGTAAATATTAATCTAAACACGGTACGTGTGAACAAACCTTTACTATTTCAATGGTTGACCATAGTGTTTTAAAAAGTAAAAATAGAGCCTTTACATGGTCTGATGCTAAGCACAGGATTCCCCCTATTTCTGAGAAGGTTTTAGGGCAAGAAAGTGTCCGCAGCGTTGCTCCAATGCGTGTTATTGGACTTCATATCGTCTCCGAAATTTTTTTTTTAGTTCCTCAGACATGCAGGTGACTTCGACTTGTTTTCCTTCACTGCCGAGCAAGTGATAAAGCAGCACTTAAAATTGCAACTAACAATTTGTAATTTGTCAAATTTACAGGTAGCACTTAAATTTTGAGATATCACATCTTTAATATTAATATATATTTAAAATACTTGAATTACGCAGTTTTATATTTTCTTTCCTTCTTTTTATCCTTCTTAATCAAATCATAAAAGTCAACAAGTGGATAATAAAGTTTAGTAGAAATAAAAATTGTTCCAATAAAGGAAGATTATTTTTACCTTAAGTTGGAATACCTTTTCTTATTTCATTATAAATTTAATTCACTTTTAATATTTTCTAAAACACATGCCTAAATAAATATGACGCCATTAATGACATGCGGATCTAAGATGTTGCACCTCACTGAGAGTATGAGGAAAATTAGGGTCGCAAGAGAGCTACCTATATTCAGAGTTTCTTTGCATGTTAGAAATCAAAATGAATATATCCACAGGTAAACCAGAATAACCGATATAGCCCAACAGACAAGTAAACTGAAGTGGAAATGAACTGTTAAAAAGGTTAAAAGACCCAACAATCAATAGGCAAGAAAGATTATGGAGGGGCAGTCTATTAGTGGTAAACTAAAAGTAGGGCGGAATGCAGGAAGTCGATGGATGCTGGTGGCTAAGGATCATATTTTTAGCATTTATTAGGGGAGACCTATGTCCAGTAGTAGCTTTGTGAAGGGCTGTAATAATCGTCATTGATTCTGACCACGGCGACAACTTTCTAATATTGTAGGAGCATATTATGAAGTACGACTGAAAGAGAAAATTTATTTTAATAATGCTTTTGATAACATATCAACATTGCCATACCCTAATGTACTCACGTCAAAGAACATATTTATGCGGTAATCGATTAAAAAATAAGATGTTTTTGTTTTAGCCTGCAAACTGTATCAAATCGTCTGAATGACAGGGTGAGATATGTTTTTTGAAGTGAAAACTTCTTTAGCGGCGTTGTGCACTTTTTTGTAATGGGTAAAAAATGTTAAACTCGCGTCAGGTCACGTGTCCTGATCAAAAATTCGTAAGACGGACGGAGAGTAGACAGCGGGCGCGGCGTAGGAGAGGAAGTAAGTTAGGTTTAATTAATTTTCATTTATTAATTAATATAATTTTATTATTAAGATTAGGTTTCGATCGAGTCTCCTGTACTGCTTGACGAAATTATTAATATAGATACATATGTACTTACACATTATAGATGTAATATTTGTAATATGTTTATACTTTATAGCATTAACCTATATATTCATAACATCACAATAAGCACATGTGTGGTGTAGGTTTACGAAACAAATAATTTCGAATGAAAATAAATGAAATAAGATAATAATAAATAATCTCCGCCATTCCAAAATATCAAAAATGCACAACGTTAATATTCAAGTTTTCACTTCTGCCGGCACTCCCGGAGTGCAACCTGTCGTTTTTTTTATAGAAACACACAGCATCTACTTACCTGATGGTAAGTGAATGTTGTGACCTATAGACATCTACATTTATCCTCAATTAAGAATCAAAATACAGATGCGTTATCACCCCTGAGGACCAAGATGGAATGCCTCGTTTCCAGTAAAAAGAGTCTCCTGTACTCTACACTCACCAACCCAAACACAGCAGCGCAAAGCTGCTATTTTACGCTGGTATTCTGTGAGAGCGTAGTTTTAATCCGGTCGAGCCGACCCTTTCATGCCACATCTATAATATAGCTGCGGTGTAGCCCAACAACGTGTAAAGTATGAGAATAAAAAATATATCCCAGTTTCCCATCTCTTGGTTTGTTTCCCTCTGTCGCCTCTTTCTACATCCACGGTATGATATGAGGTTGTTGATATTCTTACACTGCCACTTCACGGTCGTCGACGAGCGTGAAGGCGCTGGTATATGGATGTAAAAGAGACGAAAGAGGTGAGGTAACAGGCAAATGTGTTTAGTATTTAAGATAAAGCAAAGCGAATAAAATATATTATTTCATAGTTTTTGATGCATCATAGCTATTCTTCATATATGACATTTGACTGGTCTTTCTAAAATACCTGGAGATCCCTTTGAAAGAATTAGTTTCTCTCTTTAATAAAGAATGCTCGGTAAAAGTATATAACTACAGTCATGCCTCATAACTTTATTAATCCATAAAACAATAAAAGTAATCGAAATAAATAAGAAACATGTTTAGAATCTAGATACACGTAACGTTAAACATTTAGACATACTTAATCTTATTGACTTTGTCTTGAACTTCAAACGCTTTGAACATGGTTCATTTGTTTAGATTTACAATTCCTTTTGAGACACAAGAAAATCTTTAAACTCTCAAGTTAGGAACGTTTGTTTTCTTAAATGTCATATTTCAAGTATACATTTAAAAGTAATATATACCAAATAGTTGAAAGTATAAAACGAGCACATCGTCTTTTAAAACATTGTGAATTTTGAGAAATGTGATATAATGTACTTCTATAATTTCGTAAATTGTTCACTACTTGATATTATGGTTGCAATTAAGGTGAAATTTTAGTAAGTGTGACGCTTGGCAAGTGAACTTGGGATTTCAACAAGAGACGACTGGCAACTTTATCGTTGCTTCCCGTCGCCTAGTTAGTTAATTAACTCAAAGGAAAAACCTCTTTCAAGGAATGCATACATATTCATATAGTCCGGAGTCATGTTATATATATAGGTACATGTAAATAGTCGAAACGAGATCCTTATGAAATATTAAAGAGTTATAGTATAGAAAAATATAGTGATTGACTGCCTCGTTGGTTAAGAGGTCGTTTATACAACCGCTGATCTTGAGGTCCTGAGTTCGAATCACTAGTTGATCTAAAATCAGTTATTGGGCTTTTTGTCACAAAAATTTACATTATCAGTCAGAAGTCAGAAAGTTTGCAGTGTGTCACCGTCGTGCCTCGGAAAGCACGAAAATTCGTTAGTCCTGCGCCTTATTTATCTTTGTTTATGTCGAATTATGAGAGTAAGCACATAGAGACTGCACCAAATTGCGTAAAAATCAGGAAAAATGACGTTCAACTCTTATGTTTTTTGGGCACTATGTGTGCCTTAATAAATGTAAGAACATTTTTCAGATCAATGAATATTGCTAATACAATTATTTCAATTCAGACTTTGCTAATACACTAGCCAATGGGTAATTAGGTATATTTTCGACTCTAGTTTGTACATTCTGCCAAAGAGGTACCTTAACCCAAGCTGTGTCATCTTTACTCAACCTTCCGACTAAAAGAACTTTCTGGTTCTATCCTCCTCTGATTTCGGGTAATGTCGTTATCGCTACCTGAGCCTCTTTTGTTTGATGAGTCAACTAGCATAGTCCACTACTTAATTAGACGGCATAATATTTACCAGTTTTTCAAAAATTGATAATAAAAAAAAAACATTTAAGGTAAGATAAAGATAGAATTATCTTTCATCTAAATCTCTATTTTTTCGATTTCTTAAGTTAAAAAATAATATTTTTTATAAAAACACGTCATAAAAGCACAAAATTCAGAGCACGAAAAGGAATCACAAAATATCAAAATCATATAGGGGAAAACTGGCGCAAAATTCTTACATAGATTATGTAAGAATAGGGAACGGCGTACAAGCTATTCTGAAAGACCTATGAAAGTGGAGAGATAGCCATTTTAGCTGCGAACGAAAAGAGAAAATGTTATCATATTGTGCAAACTAAAAATAAATATACATATAAAGATGTTGAGAAAACAATTCAATTTGTTTAAAGTTCTTAAGAAGCGTTGGTGCAGTAAACGTATGTGTTTTTAATTATACAATAATAATATTTAGACAATAATAATATTTGTATAAGGTACCATTGTGTATGAACGGTGTTCTGATACTTACCCAGAAATGAATCGTTTATTTCTCCAAATAGTTAGAACACGAGGCCCTTTTTACTGGAAATGAGGCATTCCATCTTAGCCCTCACGGGTGACAACGCATCTACATTTTGATTTGTTATAGAGGATAGATGCAGATGTCTATGGGCCGCAGCAACCACTTACCATCAGGTGGACTGTGTGCTCGTTTGTCACACTTTTCCTATAAAAAAAAACGAAAAACTTATTTATTTTCTTTAATATTGAAAATAAAATTAATTTATCAAAATTACATAATAATTATACCCATTTAATAATAGTAATACCAATTATTTATTTATATATTACTTTAGTCGCTGTAGTCAATATTACCAATATTTTTTTGGAACTCTATGACTATAAAATTAACTAATAATTTAATACTAATGATAAATAAATTTTTACCCTTACGAAAACTCGCCCATTAATTAAAATGATTAATAATTCATTAATTAATTTACCTTATCCATCTAATATTTCATTATGATGAAATTTTGGATCATTTCATTTCATCACTATGTTTAATTATTTTCCGTAGGAGTCGGACGGAATTTCAATAGTGTAAACTGCTCGATAAATCGGTTTCAATCTAATCACTCACTATTTATCAAATTTAAATGTATGCTACACGAACACAATAGGTAATGTTTACTTTGTTACTATTTATTCGCAATATATTTGTAATAAATATAAAAAATATATAGATTTTTGCTTGGATGCTTGTCCTTGATGCTGAAATGAAGCTATGTCTTCATTCATCTCAGTTTATAAAAAAGTTAAAGTTAAAGTTACAACGTATATACGTCCTACTGCTGGGCACAGGCCTCCCCTCATATCTGAGAGGGTTTTAGGGCAAGGAAGTGTCCGCTGCGCTGCCCCAATGCGTGTTGGCGAACTTAACATGTCTTCCAAATATTTTTTCTTATTTCTCAGACATGCAGATTTCCTCAAGATTTTATCTCAGTATCAAGTTATAATAATCCTTTATAGTACACTGCTTCACACCATGTTGATGCGCCACATCGCGTTGTTTTTAGCAGATTTTGACGGCAACTTGAGCCAGCAGGCAGTTGGAAATAGTATCTCAAGATGCCTAAGCAGACAGACGCCTTATTTTGAGATTCACATCACCATCGAAGCTCTTGTTGCACCGTCATCGCTAATACTTCATATGCGCAGACATTTAATAAGCAAATACGAACTACTTTAACATAACAAAATCCACTTCACGCCATTATTTATACAATAATACAGGAACAGCAATCAGCCGGTCAAGTTCTCGCCATAACTCCTTTGATAGTAAATTTACAGCACATGTAAGGTTAGACGCTGGAATCATCGGGTTAGATCAGAAATAACAATGAGAACTTTTTTTTTAGTAAGTAACGTAAGTAACGATGTCTCTGGATGCGTTCATAAATATTTATTTTATGTGTTCAAATTATCCACCAAGAACAAGCGGTTGTTTTTGAGTGCTACTACAACAAAAGAAAAATTTAAAAAAATATAATGCAGCCAGTATAGGTATTTCATGGCTAGTTCTTGAATTAGTAGGATTTGCGAGGTTTTTGGATCGATTCATCGAATCGATGTAGTGCCCACATCGATCTGTAAATCGATTATAGTAACCTAAATAATAGATTTTACGATTAATCGATTTCAGATCGAAATGCCTAGTTTATAGTTTATACGCGTAGTTATCTGAGTCTGACATTTGTATTTTGTACTGACGCACTAACTTATAATATCTTTACGTTTGTGCTAGTAAATACGACCTCCTGTATTTTTGAGAGTCGAGATTAGTTAATTATTAAATTGTATGTTGAGAAGTAGAACTTGTTTGTATTTTGTGAACTTTTTGCTGTGTAGTTAATTGTGCAAATATGTCAAGTCGTGGGGTCGACCCCACCCGGGATAACCAACGATGTATCAATTGTTCATTTTTGATACCCAGAAACCTACCTACATACTAATTAGAATAAGTGTCTACTCCAATGATTAACTTGTTATTCGTTATAAGACGCAATACCGCAAGTAGCAGTAAGCATCAATGCAACTATCAAACGGATGGCGTCCCCTCTCAACACACCCACATGATCCCTATCGACTTTGGTAACAAAATTGCTACTGTTGTTAACTAAAAATCCACGTATCGTAGCGTTATTGCATTAAGACACGGAGCTTAGTATGCATGCTGCACTTAAAAGTACTACTAGACTACTACCAAACACACTCACCCTAATCCGCAAGATATCCGACTTATCATAACGCTATGCGCTAAGACGCCGCCCACAAACGGTAGGGGTGTGCAATGTCTACGGGCAAGTCGTATTGCTACAACAACCCCGCTTACCAGCGGCACCAAGATGATATGTCTAAGACTCATCGCTTAGCGAGTGCAAGTTTACCTCTGTCTCGGTATGCTGTGAAGCAATCTACTCGCCACTATAATAATCCTTTTCAAGTTCCATTTCTTTCAATATAATGCTTTTACATATTTGAGACCTTCCACATATTTGCTTTATTTCATAGACCATACTATTATATGTCTTACGCATATGGGACTTCAAGATAGAACTCTGCTATTATAAAGTTTATGCATGATAGAGACCTTCTATATTATGCTTTTGTATTATAGACCTTTGTATCATAAGTCCCTAATATAGATAAATATTTTAATCAAAGTGTTAATAAATTTAAAGGTTTTTAAAGAAAATATAAACTCTTTACTATACTATAATACTTAATATTCGGTATGAATGTATTTAAAATGTATTTTAATTGTATTGTATATGTGATATTTCTAAATGACTTTATATTGAATTTAATTCTTATTTATTAATAATAATAATGATGCATCGTCGCAATTTCATCAGTAGACATGTAAATTTATTTTCTTACTTTTATCCGACAAAAGCGATGCAAAGAAGCGGGTTGTTTCTCGCTCCTCATGTTTATATTACTCCTAGACAAAATAGTTCATATAAAAAATAAAAAATTTAAATGTTTATTTCAATTACATAAAGCTTTAACATACCGGGATTGGAGATCACCTTTTAAGAAGAGAGGCTTGTGTTAGGTGACTCAGCTTTTCCACTTAATATGTACAGCGTACATAATACAGTGTTTGTAATTGGAAACATTGGTGTGTGGGGGGGGGAGTGCGTGAGGGTGTGTGTGTGTGTGTCTGTGTGGGTGCGTTCGAGCATGCGTGCATGCGTGCGTAGTGTGTGCATTGCGGGGAAAGAGGGATAAAGTTTTATGCAATTTATTATATAAATAAGGGCAAAGGATATGAAGAACCTGCGACTAAATACTGTTTTGACATGGGTAGACGTTGCAATTAGTTGGTTACGTCATGTCCATTCAAGAATATATTGGGTCGAGGCTTGTTGTTTAAGAGTAGTGGTTAAAATTAATAATTGTCTAACTGTTAATACTTGACAATAGTCATAAAGTTGGTCTGTAGGAAACATACGAGGTTTAAAACAACATACTTTTAGAATAGCTCTCTGCACTGGTTCAAGTTGTATAAAATTACCTTTAGCCGCACCACCCCATGTGGATATGCAATAAGATAATATTGATTGACACAATGCCACATAAACCATCTTCATTATTTCTGAATCGAATGAAATGAATTAATTTAAATTTTTGATAGGGCAAACGTATCCGCAAAATTGTCTGTTACGGTAGTTTCTAGAATTAAAATCTTGGAAAAAAAGCAGTTTTCAAATTAACGTGATCAAGATAGGTAGGACCATGAGTTGGAAAGATGTGACCAGGAAGAAGTCCATTATGAGCTAGCATATGAAGATAATCTAAAGAGTTTGTACAATGGAGACCGTTAGCAATATCTATATTAATGTCTCCTAAAAAGAATAATAGTTCGGTATGATTGAAGATCCGTGATAACGCAATAAAAAGACTAAATTAATTTTGAGGGATCATTATAGGAGAGTATGTTTCGATTTACCGCTATGCAATTATTTCAAATATGTACTGTTTCAATTTTAAAGACTGCATTTCAGCTAATGTTTTTATACGATATTATTGCGCGCCCAAAACTTGCAATTTTTAGCGGAAAATAAAGGTGTGGAAAATAAATGTGAAAATGTACTTTGATTTATCGAAATTATGTCATTTTACCACCTCCATGCGGGCGAAGCCGTGGGAAAAAATTACAAACTAGATAAGAATATTTTCTCCGTATAATTTACTTACGAAGTATTTTCTATTTACGGAAGTAGGGGTGACAAACGAGCATACAGTCCAACTGGTGGTCAGTGAATGCTGTTTCCTATAGACATGTACAAACATTCTCGATTAAAAATTTAAATGCAGATGCGTTGCCACCCCTGACGACTGAGATGGAGTGCCTTGTTACCAATAAAAATATCTTCGCTTCTATACACTTACCATAATAAACACAGCGGCATATTGCTGTTATTTTGTCAAAATTCATTGCTACTGGAGCCTTAATACGTTGTGTAGCTCTATATAGTACAAATTTCTCTAATAATACTACGTCACTTTTCAATTTAAAAAAAAAGTCTTTACGTAAAGTGACCAAGGTTGTTTTTACACTTTTAGCTGATCCAAAACAACAAGGAAACTTTTTAATTACCTGTATTCGAATTTTATTTTTAATACATCTGTAAGAATTATGTGAATCACGTGCTATTTACAAATGGTTGTTAACACAAGGTAACTTGATTCGTTAGAATCACAAACACTCAGAATACTGATTTTTACCTGCGAGATAACTTGAATTATTCTAGTGTTCGATCCCAACATTTATTTTACCATGTAAACAGAGTACGGCACTTTTGTTAGCTCCTTTTTTTAAAACATTTAAAAAATTTCTCAATTGGGTTAGTATATCTATTTAAAAACTGAAGAGTAAACGAGACTGTAGAAATAAAATTCTATAACTTAAACAAATTCTCAACAGAATCTCTCATTTCTATTATATAGTCTCTCATTCAGTGGCGTAGCGTGCCTTCGAGGGGCCCTGTATCAAAATTTGTTGGGGGGCCCCAATGAAGAGTAAAGATTTCATAAAAGGAACAAAAACGCTTGCATTGAATTCAAATTATTATATATTGATTTTAAGTTATTCATCATCATCGTTACAGCCCTTCATAAGTCCAAGGAATGAAAAAACGAATAAAGGAATAAAAAACATATACATAAAAATGGTCTTCAGTTCTCTATGTACACATAAATTATCGTCAATTATCACGACAACGGCAAAAGTACTAATTCCACTAGTTCATCATCATCATCATCATCATAACAGCCCTTCATAAGTCCATTAAAGAGCATAGGCCTCACCCAAGGAATGCCACAAAGCACGGTCCTGAACCACCTGCATCCATCGACTTCCTGCATGTCTTACCAGGTCGTCACTCCATATAGTGGGGGGACGCCCTACACTTCATCCGCCGGTACGAGGCCGCCACTCGAGAACCTTTTTCCCTATCGGTTGCCGGTTCTTCGAGCTATATGTCCGGCCCATGGCCACTTCAGCTTACTAATTCGTTGGGCCATGTCGGTGACTCTGGTTCTACTGCGCATATCCTCATTTCTAAGTTTATCACGCAGAGAAACTCCGAGCATAGCCCTCTCCATAGCTCGCTGAGCAACCTTGAGCTTCCTCATCCGGCCAGCAGTGAAGGACCACGTCTCAGTTCCGTATGTCATCACTGGCAACACGCACTGGTTGCACAATTTCGTTTTCAAGTTTTGAGGTATACCTGACTAGAAGATGTGCCGTTATTTCCCGAACGCTACCCAGTCGAGTCGAATCCCTCGATTGACCTCTCGGTCGAAGTTGGACTTACTTAGTCGGACTATTTGTCCCAGGTAAACATAAACGTCAACAACTTCGAGCTTAGAGCTACCAACAACTACCGACATAGGTGTGACATGGACATTAAACATGATCTTTGTTTTGTCCATGTTCATCTTAAGACCTATCCGTTGGGAAAAACTATTGAGGTCATTAAGCATAGTGCTTAGGTCCTCCAGCGATTCTGCCATAAGGACTATATCGTCGGCAAATCGAAGGTGAGTGATGTACTCGCCATTGATGTTAACACCGTATCCTTACCAGTCCAGAAGCTTGAAAACGTCTTCCAATGCAGCGGTGAAGAGTATCGGGGATATAACGTCACCCTGTCTTGCACCTCTCTGCAATTGGATAGGTTTCGTACTCTGGTTCTGTACTCGGATAGCCATCGTAGCCCTACTGTACAAGCACTTCAGCACTTCGATATACCGACAGTCAACTTGGCATCGCTGAAGGGACTGCAGCACCGCCCGAATTTCGACGTAATTTTGATTGAAAGTCTTTGGGCTTTCTCATAGTCCACATACGCCAGAAATAGTGGTAAATTGTACTCCTCGGACTTCTGTACAATTTGCCGAAGGGTATGTATGTGGTATATGGTGCTAAAGCCTTTTTGGAAACCGGCTTGTTCGGGAGTAATGACTCTCGAAAACAGCATGTAGACGCGGCTCAAAAGGGAACTCGGTCTGTAGTTCTTCAAGAGAGCGTTGTCACCTTTCCGGAGTAGTGCCACCATGGAGGACGGAATTAAAGAGCTTCTGAAGGACATCAAGTATCGGTTTTCCACCCGCTTTCAGAAGCTCCACTGTAATTCCATCCAGCCTGGGATCTTGCCGTTTTTAAGATGCTGGAGAGCCATTCTAATCTCGCTCAGACTGACGTCCGAGATATCATCGGAATAGTGTCGGATAAGACTCGCTCTTGGATCGTTACTCACACTTACGTGTGGCTCCAACGATGATGTGTACAGCTGCCAATAGAACCTCTCAATCTCACTCAAAACCTCAGGTGTCCCGGAAACGACGCTGCCATACTCGGTCTTCAGCTTCGACAGTTGGCTCTTTCTGGCAGACAGATCTCTTGCAAAGACTTGGGAGCCCTGGTTCTGCTCGATCTTTTCTTTAATACGAGCAGAATTAAAGTTGTACAAGTCCCGCCGCATGCATTTGGAGATCTGTATGTTCAGTTGCCTGTACGCTGTCAAATCTACTGAAGACTGCAGCTATATACCCCGTCTAAAAGCCATTGAGATTAGAGTGTGATCGGAGACTTTTTGTTTCTTCTGCGGCGGGTCTTGCAAAACTTAGCTCAGACCGCATGGACAGTTTCCACGAGCTTGTCATTCATATCGTCCATTGTATTGCAATCTTCTAGGCACTGAAAACGGTTTCGTAGCTCGAGCTGAAAGGTTTCTGGACTTTGGATTAGAGCACGAGAAGGACGGAGCGTTGACTTCATTAGACGAGACCTCTCCAACTTAACGTTTAGGTTCAGTGTGCCTCTCACCATTCGGTGATCGCTGCCGGTTTTCACCCTCGCGATCACTGAGACATCACTGAATAGTTGTCGTCTGGTCGTCATAATAAAGTTAATCTCATTTTTTGTCGAACCGTCGTGGCTCGACCAGGTCCACTTCCTGTGGGGCCGCTTCTGGAAGAAAGAGTTCATCATAAAGAGTCCTTCTTTCTCCATGAAGTTCGCCAGCTGCTGGCCCTTTGGGTTCCGTTGCCCTATTCCGAATTTCCCTACTTTCAGCTCACCGTTCTCTCTTGTGCCTAGTTTTGCGTTGAAGTCTCCCATTAACACCGTATAGTGGGTTTTGGAGGAATGCATTGTTCTAGAGATATCCTCATACATTTCTTCCACCTCCTCATCGGCGTGTACCGAGGTTGATGCGTAAACCTGTATAACCTTCAGCGATTACCGTTCGGTGATTCTGAGTATAAGGTCCGCAACCCTCGTCGACACACTCCCAATCTTTACAACGTTGTTAACGAGAGACTTGTGGACGATAAATCCGACACCTCCTTGGGACAGATGGTCGCCCTCCTGGTGATAGAACAAATTGCCGGATTCGAGGATTACCGTGACCTCCCCCTCTCTTCAGACTTCGGATAATCCTATGACATTCCAGTGCAACTTGTCTATCTCTTCTTCTAGCTCCAGGACCTTCTCGTCAGTCCTCAGGGTGCGTGCGTTATAAGTTGCCATGTCGAGTCGTCGTAGGTGGCAACAGAACCTCCACCGGAGACTCTTAGCACCCCCTGCCTCGCTGTTACCATGGTCGCCACCTTAGCCAGGAATAGCGGGGCTGCCGGGGACTGGGGGCCATCTCTTCGTTACTTTCATGGGGGTATATTGCCATAGTTGCCACGCTTGGCGAGCGGGTTGGCAAGCGCAGTTTTTTTATTGTTGTTTTGCTGTTATCAGAAAGATGCTGCTGCCCATCCTCTGCCTCAGTTTCCGTCTGTCGCCTTTTACGACACCCACGGGAAGATATGGGGTTGTGAGTATTCTTACCCGCCACTACACGGGCTTATGAGTTATTACTTACAATAAATACTCCTAGGAACTAAGCTAGCCAAACAATTTAATTTTCGTGCCTTTTGTTCGGCGAACATAGCTGAAGACGATTTCAGTTTTACTAAATTCTTTACTTCTTTAGAGAATAGTGATAGCCTTTCCTGTCCCATTAGAAGTCCTTGGAGTTTTTGCTTACACACGTTGGGGGCCCCTGTAGCCCGGGGGCCCCGTATCATTGATACGGCTGATACGGCGGTAGCTACGCCCCTGCTCTCATTTCTACCAGAGGTTCCTGTTGCAGGTCAAAAATTAAAAATCTTCAAAATTCTTTATTCTACAAATTTAAATACATTAACTAGGCTGGGGTCTCCTTTTAAGTATATCAATACTGTGTAAGGGGACCCCTGCCCTTCCATTTCAATTTTTTTGATACTTACTAGTACAAGATCGCATACATAAAGACTATACGTGTGTGCGCGCCCGCGTGTGTGTGTGTTTGTGTGTTGTGGTATTTGCTGTAAGTTTTTATGCTATAGTGTACATTGATCTATTTATTTTAATAAAGTATCATGCCCACTTTCCATACATTGATTGACCTGTCACTTGATTCGTTTTACGAGTCGCGTCTACCCACAACTAGTGCAGTATAAAAACAATGATTGTTTATAATAACATATTAATTTGTCATCTTTTCATTTAGAGGACCGGGAAAAATGATATTAAGTAAATAAGTTTTTGTGGTTATAATGTCAGGTCAGATTATAAGGTTAGCTGTCAAATATCCGACAGCTGTCATAACCTAACAATCTACACGATGATTGCTTTAAGGGCCTATACTACCTCAAATGGCTTAGGATGATCGTCCGTTATGCCGAAAATACTGCAGCATTGATTTTGAAATAAACATATGGTGAAGTTGAGGATTAATGCTAAGTACTATATTAGACGAAAACACGATTCCATAAAATTTTCTCGATAGAAAAAAAATCCAAAGTTACCTCCAAACTGAAAAATAAACGGCTGATATTCAAAAAATACTTCAAATTAGATTATAAAACTTTGCATACTTACTGAAATAACTATAAAGCAGTGATTATATTTATTACTTTTTTTTTAATTATCATTATTTTCACCGTAAAAAGAAATTACCTAAACTATCGCCGTTTTAAAGCTTGTTCCCTGCCGCCCGACACCGCCGCTCACTCCCGCTTCGGCTTTCGAACGGGGAGCTGTGTCGCTTGCGCTCAGAACACACATTACGTAACAGGACGAGGTAAAATTAAAATATTGAAATAGATAGTTAGGTTTATAGTGTTGGCGCAATGGGAAATAAGCGGAATAAAAATAAGAAGCGACTGAAAACGGAAACGAAAACGAAAACTAAAGAAACGGTCAAACATATGATAAATTTAATGAAGTATCTACCAACCTATCTACTTACAGTATTAGTGATTACGAATATGTAGAAATTTACGTATAAGTAAAATATAGGTATCTATGTAGTAATTGTTTTTTTTTTATAACGTTGCCCCACTCAAGGATTTCTCCTGACTCGGAGACGGTGCGATTACAAACACAAATTTTCACAACTATTTGTAGGCCACAAAAATATTTGTTCCGTATGGGGATCGAACCCGCGACCCGAAGTTCAGAAACCAAGCACTGAGTTAGTAATAAAAAATATAAGTGTGTCCGGTAAGTACCTACCTATCTAACTATAAAGAAATAAAACTGTAACTTGCTTATCCGTCCTTACGTTATCGTTACTCCGTGCCGCACAGGCTTAGCAATGAGTTGCTGCGCTGGAGTCCGTGGGTTGGAATCCCGCACGTAACAAGTATTTGTATGGCCTACAAATAATTGTTCCGGATCTGGATGTTTGTAAACAAGTTTAAATGTTTTATTAAAGAAAAATTGTACAAAATGGGTGATTATAATATAAATTAATATATAAATGAAAATAACCCCAGGGAATGAGGTGATCGCCACAATGCTGATTCTATAAAAATTCATTCAAAAATTGTAACATAATAAATTTATTGTAAATTTAAATATGTTTAAAAAAAGTCCCGCTGGGTTTCTTGCTGGTTCTTCCCAGGATAGAGGATTTTTTTTATGCGAACCAGTGGTACATTAAAAAACGACTTTCAATAAGTATTATACAATAACCTATATTGAATAAAAAATCATTCATTTCATTTCTACCTACTTACTTATCTACCTACTACTTACTATCTTACCTATTCTACTTACCTACGTACGTTAGGTACGTACTACCTACTACATACTTACCTACCTATCCATCTTATATTTATACAAACCTTGTCCTAAAAATCACGATTCATTTATATATATATATACTAGCTGTTCCCCGCGACTTCGCCCGCGTGTTATTTGGGGTTTTAATATTTTGTACGGAACCCTAATACTGTTTCTAAAATAAAAGTAGCCTAAATTACATCAGCTATCTGCCAGTGAAAATCCCGTCAAAATCGGTCCAGACGTTTCGGAGATTAGCCGGAACAAACAGACAGACAGACGGACAGACAGACAAACAGACCAAAACCTTAAAAAAATATTTTTGTTATAAGTACCGTATTATACTTTCATATGCATTCAGTAAAAAGCTTTAATTTTGGAATTACATACAGACACTTCAATTTTATTTATTTGTATAGACTAGCAGTTCCTTGCGACTTCGCCCGCGCGTAATTTATTACGATTGGATTTCATGGGTTTTAATTTTTTTGCGCGGAATTCTTTTTCCAAAATAAAAGTAACCTATGTCTTATAACATCAGCGATCTGCGAGTGAAAGTCCGGTCAATATTGGTCCAGCCGTTTCAGAGATTAGCCGGAACAAACAGACAAACAGACAAAAATTTTAAAATCGTGTTTTTGTTATAAGTACCGTATATACTTTCATATACATATATTAAAAATCTGTTATTTCGACATTACAAACAGACACTTCAATTTTATTTATTTGTTTAGATATAAATGACTTAGGGTTTCTCTGCCTGATAGACTTAGAAATGAGGATTTACGTGGTAGAGCCATGCTGCAGCTATATTAGTAGTATAGTTGTATCACGAATGGGTCGGCTCGAGCGGGGAAGGACCACACTCTCACAGAATACCAGCGTAAAATAGCAGCTTGACACTGCTGTGTTTCGTATGGTGAGTGTAGAGAACCGGAGACCCATTTTACTGGAAAAGAGTATGTAATACAAGGCGAAAACTATATTGTTATAAGTTTATAAGATTGTAAAATGCAAAGCGTAAACTTACTACCAAGCCAATGTACCTACAGAACTTTCAGTGCAATGGTGATTCGCGCTTAGGGTTACCAGATGAAACGGTTACGTTTCACGTAACGCGTGTTGTCTAATTTACCGTTATTTAATTTTTCAAGTAACGTTAATGTCTCCTCGTCACCTGCCTGTGCCACTTGGGCCCAATTTCGTGGTTTTTGAACAATGCTAATCATATTAACCGGGTTCCTACTTAAGTAGTCTACGTGCGACATAAGCGTGCCTTTACGGTATTCTAATGAGAAGTCGAAGTCCTGCATGTATATCCACCATCTTGCAACTCTGGGTTGGAGATCCTTCTTACGTTGTGTCATTTTTAATGCATTACAGTCTGTGACTATCTTAAATGATTTGCCAATTAAATATTGCCTAAAATGTTGTAACGATTTCACTACCGCGAGGGTTTCCAGCTCATAGCTGTGATACTTGGATTCCGCACCAGCAGTGAACTTGCTAAAATAAGCAACTACCCGCCTGCGGTCGTCCTTGTGTACTTGCATGAGGATTCCACCGTAACCAATAGAACTGGCATCCGTATGCAACTCAGTTGTCAATTCGGGGTCGAATATTGCCAAAATTGGTTCATTAGTTAAATAAGAAATGATATTATGACGTGCAATTTCGTGTTCATCGCTCCAATTAAAGATTACTCCTTTTCTAGTTAAAGCGGCGATTTGCGCAGTTTTTAGTGCGTAATTAGGAATGTATCTTCGGAAGTATCCTGCGAAGCCAAGAAATTGGCGAACCTGTTTGATATTACTCGGTCGTGGTGATTTAACTAACGCATCAATTTTATAATTGCTTGGTCTAACCTGACCATCTCTTATAATCCTACCCAAGTATTCTATTTCGTTAGTAACAAAAGTACATTTCTTTAAATTAATTGAAAAACCTGTTTCAGTTAGCGTTTTCATAACCGAATCTAATAAAACGAGGTGTTCGTCAATCCCGACCGTCATTATTAATACGTCATCTATGTAGACCATGACTTTTCCGGCATCGATAAAAGATTTAAGCGTTTTAGAGATAGTCTTCTGATAAAATATAGGCGCGTTCGCCAAACCGTAGGGTACCTTGCAATATTCATACTGCGCCTCTGGTGTAACGAATGCGGTCTTATGAATCGACTCTTCTGCAACTCTAAGTTGATGGAAACCGGAAACCATATCCAGAGAGCTAAACCAGCGACCATTGCCTAGCCTGTCTATATAGTCGTTGATCAAGGGGAGAGGATATCTAGTTTTAACGGTTATTCGATTCAATGCACGATAGTCAACGACCATTCTATCAGAACCATCCTTCTTTTTTACGAGCAAGATCGGACTAGCGTATTCTGAATCGGACTCGCAAATAATTCCTTTATCGAGCAGATCCTTCACTATAGTGCGTACTTTTAATTTTTCGCCATGCGATAATTTGTAGGGTCTATAGTACACGGGCACATCGGTTGTTAATTTGATATGTATCTCACTATCTTTCACCATTGTGGTCGCGATACCACTTAAAAAGAAATCGGAATACTTGGTGAGGATCTCTAGTAATCGTTCTCTATTATTTCCAAATACCGACGTATTAACTTGATCGGACAAAGAAATCAAATTTACTTGCAGAATATCGTTTACAGTCGCCTCACTATGAATTATACGTTGGCTATCACCGGTCCTAACATATGTAATACCTTTCCTGTTTAGTACGTCTGTACCGATAATGACTGGCACACTCAAATTATTCCCACCCACCACATAAAAATCAATTTCTATCGTTATATCGCTAAACTCGACGGGTAATGTTACAAATGATTCCGACCTTATTTCCATACCACCCAAGCCGCGTAGCAACTGATTCGTAGGCTTTACTTGACACTGAAAATGCTTAACAACATTTTTTGACATTAAGGAAACACATGAACCACTATCGATTAGTACGTCTAATGGTATTCCCGATATGACCGCAGTCGTGACGTCGCGATTTTTATAACTGTCCGTGATTTCGCGACAAAAATTGACACCATTATTATTCCGAGAATTTGCGCGTTCCTTAGCAAAACAAGTTACCTCGGAATGACCTACCTTTTTGCAAAACCCACACTTTAACGGATCGCTACGAGATATCGTCGGTAACGCGATTGTTTTTTCGTTACTATAACTCGGGAGTGTATTCGACCGTTTGTTTCAATTAAAACTCCTATGACCAAATTGATTACATTCGTAACACCTTATTGATTTTAAGTCTTCGGAATCATATCGACGTTTTATCGGTTTGCGGTTCGAGTTACTATTATTAGAGGGTCGGTCAAATCGATTGAGACCATTAGAATACACTTTCCTATTATGGCTGTTAGAAGGTTTAACAAAGCTCGATAAAAACTCCACTATAGAGTCAGGTGATAATTTGGCGTTAGCAGCCATAGCACGAATTTGTGGATCTGCAATTTCACGAATGATAATAGCCGTAAGCAGCTCGCTACTGAGACCTTTAATTATGCGTAACCTTAAAAGTGCATACTCAGCATATGTGGAGTATTTATCTGACCCTGTCCGCATTACATCATAAAGCATGTTCGCGACATCGACAGAACGTGGGCATAGCGCTTTTAGTTCTGATTTGAAATTGGACTACGTGCGAATACTGCTTGTCCATTGGCTAAGCCAGGTGCGAGATTCTCCTTTAAAACAATGTCCGACACGAGCAAGGCATTCTCTGTCGTCCCAATGGTTCGAAATACGGGCTCTTTCTACCTCATCACACCACGTGTCGAAGTCATGAACATTCGGATCAAAATCAGAGACAAAATATCGGTTAGATCTGACCTGAGTACTGCCGATAGCGGTCAAAAGACGCTCTACGGCGTTCGTCACCACGTCTTCAGACTGCGTTGATCCCACGTTGCCAGTGTGCGGAGTCAGCGGCGGCGTCCCCACTCGCGAGGGCACAGGCGCACGCGGCGGTGTAGGCATCCCGAACACCGATGCCGATGCCTATGCCGATGGTGTCGTGTTTGGCAGCTCGAGGGCGCACCTAGGGCCCGAGCTGGTCGTTGCAATGGCTTGCGTCTCCACTGACGCACGGGGCTGCTCCTCCAGCACGCGTAGCCTCCTCAGGATCTCTTCCATCGGATTGGGCGAAGGAGTTTGCCCACGGCGTTTTTGTTTGTTGCGTTTATCGTTGCTAGGCATCTCACAGACAAAAACTGTGCCCGAATATTAAATAAACAACTGAAAGGAAACTAAGTTTTCCTTTATAAAACCAGAAATATAGGCGTACAGCGGCTTTTCAGCCTTCTGATCCCACTTCTGATGTTACAAATAGAAACACAAATTGACTTTTTTAAAAATATTTTAATGTCCTTTGGCCTAACAAATATTAACTAACTTAAAAGCTTAAAACAAGGTTCAAAATAATGACGCTAGTATTCGAGCAAAGCTTCCGCACTCCGTGATGACCGTCGGCAAAAAGGGGCGAGTGACGCCAGCCGCCCTCCTATATAGCCCGGCGCGGCGTCGTCAGACCTTCTCTTCTAACAATATATTTTTTTGTAATTAAAAACACTTCAGTTTAAGTCTCATAATTAGGCGCAGTGACCCGTTTCTAAATGTAAATGATGACCTTACGTGATGAGACCCACAGTTGTTTGCATGTGGCTAAAGTCGTAATTGTTCTAGTTTTTTATGAGGTCTATCTTTTAGCAGCGGACTTATGATATGCAGATTAGCATGCTGATGATGGTTAATAACATTGTGATTGTCGACGGAGGCAACATAGGGGAACAAATCAGGATTCAAGGCAGCAGCGTCTTCTTAATAACGAATAAAAATAAAAACTGCGGTTGGCAACCCGCTTGCCAAGCGTGGCAACCATAGCAAATATCCCCCCTATGAGGTAATCTATGGGGGAGGCCAATGTTCAGCAGGGGACTTTAAAAGTCTGTAACGGTAATTTGATTATTAGTTTTAATGTTTTATCGTTATTAAAAGAAGAAAACATAAATATACGTAAACATAAAATCGTTTCTTGGAATGTTTACAGTTCTTAAAAATAATATGTTTATCACTTGAAATTCAGACCGTTCTATTACAATTTGTTCAAAGTGTTGACTCGCGTTGTGCGTGGAATATATAAATTGATATGAAACCTATATGATAATATATAGATTTGCTGATACATTTAAAAAGTATATAATATGCGTGTAATGGCATTTGAAATAGAAATAGAACGGTTTTATTTAATATAAATTATAAATAACACTTATATGAAGTCACTCTTACGCTTAATTCACCTGTGGTTCAGAAAACACCTTTGTCTTGGGAAAACCCGGCAAGTGATCCAGCGGACCTTTTCTTTTTGAAAAAAAAAGAACACTGTACAATCATTAAAGTTACATAATATTTAATAACACAAAATGAATTAGAAATAGCATAGTAGCAATCACCTCATTACCAGGGCTTTGCGTGGTAGAGCTATACTGTAGCTATATTACTGGTATAGTTGAGAAGAATGGGTCGGATCGACCGGGGAAAGACCACGCTCTCATAGAATACCGGCGTAAAATAGCAACCTAATGCTGCTGTGTATCGTATGGTGAGTGTAGACAACCGGAGACCCTTTTTACTGGAAATGAGGCAATACATCTAAGTCCTCAACGGTGGATATGGGCGTCATCAACCACTTACCATCAGGTGGACTGTGGGCTTGTTTATCATCCTTATTATATAAAAAGGGGTTATTATCATCCATAAATTTCTTAATATTATAATATCCTAAAGTAGTCTTCAGCTTTCTTTAAAATACTTAAAAATAATAATATATTCTTATAAATTGATCTTCAGTTATAGGAAGGTTTTCCAATATTTCACATTATTGTATTGCATGTAATGTTTTAATCTTATAATTGTTGATGCATAAAAAAAGCTTTAGAACTTAGACTGTCTGTCTAATATTCTACTTTTAATGAACCATGTTGCACTATTTGATCGAACTGTTTGAAAACGACAGAACGGGTTACATTCAAAATCAATGGCTGTGGTTTCCCGCGTCAGTTGCAAAGTGACCCTTTTTTGTCTCGCTCTGCAAAGTTGAAATATTACTATGTACATTCAAATCTTGACAGTTTGTTTTGTTATAATACGTTCTGCGGCAAAATTAAGATTAAATTTATTTCTTATTCTGTTATGAATAACCTCGTTAAGGGTTCTATCATATAAAATCATAAACCGATATAGCTTATTGAACGACTTGACTTGATTATTTTGAATTCAAAAACTTCTCCAGTTAACAGTATTTTTTATACAATATGTTACAAAAACCCTGTGGTTCCCTTAAGTGCTTTATAAAAATCAGTATTCAAACGTATAGAAATAACTTTAGTTTTGAAAACCCAACCACAATTTTTAAATAAAATGTAAATATTATGTTCTTATTGTTGTGTGTGATTTTATTAAATTTTTAAGGTGCTGTATAGAGTAAGTAAACGAGCATGAGGCTCACCTGATGGTAAGTGACTAACGCTACCCTGAACAACTACAGTTCCAGGGGAATTGCAGGTGAATTGGCGGTCTTTTAAAAAGAGTCAGCTCATTTCTTGAAGGTGTATAGGTCTTATCAGTCCGGAAAAATCACTGGTGGTAGTTGATTCCACAAGGAAGTTATGGGAGGAAGAAAACTTCTGGTAAATCGTACAGTAGTGGACCGCCAAATATCTCAATGGTATGGATGGCTTTGCGAATTTTGTATTACAATAATAGTAATTTATACTTATCTGCTAAAGCAAAAATGTTTATTAAATTGCAATTACATACTACAAAATTTTGTTGAAACGAAAATATTTCGAAAGTAGAACTATGAGCTAAATGGTTGAGTTTGATTTACGTTTATGCGACGTCAGTCCATTTCTGACGCTACCGTCAGCCGTGAATCAATCTGACGGCTGGGCACACAAGAACTTGATATGTTTTGTTGATTAACTGCGCAAACCAGTAACATTACGTTTACGAAGTAGATTTTACAATACGTCAAGTTCAAAAAGTAATTTTAACTTTCATATTCATTAGGTTTTTTTTTTGCCTTATCCTTCATGCTATTTTTATTTTTTTACCATGTTGTGGCGGCGTTTGGCAATCCTCTATCCAATCTCGTGGATTTCATAAGAGACGATAGGGGTAAGCTAAAACAGGAGATAGGCAGTAACTTCTTTTAGATACCAATTTAAAAAAGTTATAAATTGCGGTAACGAGCGAGACAACTATGGAAAAATCTTTCTATGAGGTATTTATTGGAGGACGCAATTGTTCAGCAGTGGACTTTTGATTGGCTTTAATGAATGATCAATATTATGTTTTATTAATTTATTTATGTTTATTCACATAGGCTCACATGTTATAAGGTCTTATGAATGGTCAAGCGATGAACAAATATAAGAGCAAAAATACAATTTAACAAATCAATTAATTTTAACAGAGACAGAAGAGATAACAGTTTCTATCAATGTAAACATTATTTTTATAATTTATAGACATAAAAAATAATGATTGAATATTATTTTTTATAGGATAAAGGTGACAAACGAGCACACAGTCCACCTGATGGTAAGTGGTTGCTGCGACCCATAGACATCTACATCTATCCTCTATTACAAATCAAAATGCAGATGCGTTTTCACCCGTGAGGACAAGGATGGAATGCCTCATTTCCAGTAAAAAGGGCCTCCGGCCACCTGCACTCACCAATCAAAACGCAGATGTAAACCTCTACTTCACGCTGGTATTCTGTGAGGTCGTGGTACTACCCCGGTTCGAGCCGACCCATCCGTGCGACAGCAAAAGCTGCCGCTTGGCTCTACCACTGTTAAATAAAATAATTAAAAAAATTAATTGAAAGTTTTCTTTAGTCTAAAAAATGGTATACAAAGTTTATTTTTATTTCATGTATGTCACTATATTTATTATATGTATGTAAATTTTTCCTAACAAAAATATGTAGTATATTAGAGTATATGTATTGAGAAACGACAGTTAATATGCCGAACTCTTTAAATCGTTCCTTTAGAGACACTTGTTTACCCAAGTTATAAATGGAACGAACCGCTCTCTTTAGTAAAACAAATATCATATTGATATCCGATGCCATACCCGATAGTAAGATACTAAAGGACATAA
Source organism: Parnassius glacialis (assembly GCA_033319125.1). Classification (NCBI taxonomy): domain Eukaryota; kingdom Metazoa; phylum Arthropoda; class Insecta; order Lepidoptera; family Papilionidae; genus Parnassius; species Parnassius glacialis. The sequence goes on along the minus strand of JAVANC010000022.1, from coordinate 8,979,710 downwards.
TACCATGAATACAACTGAAATACACTAAGCGAGCAGTTTCCACATCAGTTAACTGTCTAATCCTAAGTACTGAAAATGCAGCAAAACTTAGTTTTTTCTGCAAGAGTAGATATATGAGCGCTCCACTGAAGCTTAGAATCCATAGAAGAATGCTAGATTACTTTTAACGTGGTAGAGCCATTCTGCAGCTATATTAATAGCATAGTTGTAGCACGAATGGGTCGGCTTGAACAGGGAAGAACCACCCTCTCACAGAATACCAGCGTAAAATAGCAGCTTAACGCTACTGTGTTCCGTATGGTGAGTGTAGAAAACCGGAGACCCCTTTTACTGGAAATGAGGCATTCCATCTTAGTCCTCACGGGTGATAACGCATCTGCATTTTGATTTGTAATAGAGGATAGATGTAGATGTCTATGGGTCACAGCAACCACTTAGCATCAGGTGGACTGTGTGCTCGTTTGTCACTCTTATCATATAAAAAAATATTTACCATAGTAGCAATGTTTGACATTAAGTTTTCTTTTCGTAACACAATACTTTGTAATATAAATATGTAAAATTAAAGTGTACGATCGCATGCCAAGTCCATTCGCCTTTGCTCTTGTCGCCTTTGAAGGGACGAAATATTCTGTTAAAGTGTAACATGTAAAAAACCCTTGCCAAGTATTTATAGAAATTTTGTTCAAAAACTAATCCCTCTTCTTTTTTTGTCAGCTTTCTTAATCCAATTCGGACACTATATACAATGGTTTAGACAGGGTAAATGAAGAACAGAATTAGTACAATTCGGGTACAAACCGCATTTAAGCTACGGTTTGGACACAATCCAAAGAAGAAATTTTATTTTTGATGAAAATATTCTCTGACTGAGAATGTTCAACCCTCTGGGTATGGGAACAAATTACTAGAGAACGGCAAAGTATGTATCAAGTATTAATTATTAATATTTCAGATAAGGAATTTTAATAAAATCTTATCTACTTCACCCAGTTCTGCTGAAGCTAAGATGGTTTTTAGTTTTATGTTTAACTAGCTGTTCTCCGCGACTTCGCCCGCGTGTAATTTAGGGTTTTAATTTTATTGCGCGGAACCCAAATTTTTTTTTTAAATATAAGTAGCGTAAGTTACTCCTTATAACATCAGCTACCTGTCAGTGAAAGTCCCGTCGAAATCGGTCTAGCCGTTTCGGAGATTAGCCGGAACAAACAGACAGACAGACCGACAGACAGACAAAAATTTTAAAAATTGTGTTTTTGTTATAAGTACCGTATATACTTTCATATGCATTTAGTAAAAAGCTGGTATTTTGACAATACAAACAGACAATTAAATTTTATTTATTTTTATAGATAAAGTAGTTTTTTGTTTGTTTATTACCTAATATACTTAGAAGTAGTAGTTTTTATTGTTATTGTATTGTATTAAAAGTAGATAATGTCAGGACTGGTATAATTTTGTAAGATAAGATGTCCCTAAAAAAGATAAGGGCATTAAAATAATGCGCAAACTAGCATACATAATTTGAAATATTTACTCATACAATTCACGCTCGTGAAGTGTGAAATTTACAGCGAGCACTTAGCCCTGAGCTATCACGGCTATCAACCCGGGTTCAATCTCTGTCGGCAACAATGAAATTGTTGATTGCAATTTTAAGTGATATATCGTCGTCGTTCAAGAGACAATGGTGGTTTTACTGTTGAAAAGCGAGTGTCTGGACAACAGGTTACTTTAGATAATAGGTGGGTCGTTCCGTAATCGCCTGTGATGTCTAGAGCAATTCAAGTTCACATAAATGTTGAAATGTGTAATAGTCTAGAGTCAATAAAATATATTTGTAAGTATATTAACAATGGCAGTGACCAAGCTACATTTGTGTTGAGAAATGAACATGATGAAGTTACAAGATTTCAGTCAGGCAGATATATCAGCTCTTCAGAAGCTGTGTGGCGGATCTTAAGTTTCAACATTTACGAAAGATATCCTGATAGATACCTGTGACTCATCTGGATGTTCATCTTGAAGGCGGTCAACGTATATATTTGAACGCCGAAAATGTTACAGAACGATTAGAGAACCCTACACAAACAACTTTATTAGCATTCATTCGACTTTGCCAAATTCATAATTTTGCTAAATCTCTTTTGTATGAGGAAGTTCCATCGTATTATACCTACGGTAAGCAACGAGGTGTCTTTAATCGTAGACGCCGTGGCAGGCCTGTAAATGGCAAGTCAGGTATTTTCAAAGAACATGTTCTTGGTAGAGTGTATACCGTTCGTCCTAACAACGCTGAGTTGTTTCTATTTGCGATTATTATTACATACAGTGCGAGGACCAACATCATTTATAGATTTGAGAAAAGTAAACGATATTGTTTATCCAACTTATCATGCAGCTTGCCAAGCGCGTCGTCTGCTTGAAAATGATCAGCATTGGGATGACGCTTTAGAAGAATCCTGTGTTAGTGATAATCCACGACGGTTACGCCATTTATTTGTAACATTACTCACATTTTGTAATTTGTCAGATGCTGTACAATTATGAGAAAAATATAAAGAAAAATTTGCAGAAGGCTTGAGAAACCGTCTTTATTCCCAGAATTCCCATAATACCAAACAATTCTCCACTCCAATTTAAAAGAACGCAATTCCCAGTATCATTGTTTTATGCAATGACAATTAATAAGGCTCAAGAGCAGACTTTTCGTGTTGCTGGAGTAGATCTCGGTGTCAGTTGTTTCTGGCATGGTCAGTTGTACGTCGCTCTTTTCCAGGTGAGCAGATCTAGAAATCTTTATGTTCACGTGCCGGACTGGTCAACTTTCAACATAGTTTACCCGGAGGGTTTGCGCTGAACACTTCACCTACAGGACGAGGCTGCCACTCGAGAACCTTTCTTTCCGTCGGTTGTCGGTTCTTTGAGCTATACGGCTGGCAAATTGCCACTTCAGCTTACTAATCCGTTGGGCAATGTCGGTTACTATGGTTCTACTGTGGAGGATATCATTTCAAAGTTTATGAGAGAAACCCCGAACAAAGCCTTCTCCATAGATCGTTAAGAAATCTTGAATTCCTCTTACGGTCAGTAGTGAAGGACCACGTCTCACACTGTTTGTTGACTGTTCAAACGGACTACTAAATACGCTCAAATTTTTACAAGGTGATAGAACTCTTTTTCTAACTAGGAGTCCCCTTGGCTAGGTACCACCTTCTTACCTTTATTTTGCCGCCAAATAACAGAGTGCGTGCGTGCGTGCGTGTGCGTGTGCGTGTGCGTGTGCGTGTGCGTGTGCGTGTGCGTGTGCGTGTGCGTGTGCGTGTGCGTGTGCGTATGCGTGTGCGTGTGCATGTGCGTGTGCGTATGCATGCGTGCGCGCGTGTATGCGTGCACGCGTGCGTGCGTGCGTGCGTGAATGCGTGCGTGCGCGCGTGCGTGTGCGCGTGCGTGTGCGCGTGCGTGTGCGCGTGCGTGTGCGCGTGCGTGTGCGCGTGCGTGTGCGCGTGCGTGTGCGCGTGCGTGTGCGCGTGCGTGTGCGCGTACGTGTGCGCGTGAGCGTGCGCGTGTGTTTGCGCGTGCGTGTGCGCGTGCGTGTGCGTGTGCGTGTGCGTGTGCGTGTGCGTGTGCGTGTGCGTGTGCGTGTGCGTGTGCGTGTGCGTGTGCGTGTGCGTATGCGTGTGCGTGTGCGTGTGCGTGTGCGTGTGCTTGTGCGTGTGCGTGTGCGTGTTCTTGTGCGTGTGCGTGTGCGTGCGTGCGTACGTGCGTGCGTGCGTGCGTGCGTGTGTGCGTGCGAGCGTGCGTGCGTGCGTGCGTGCGTGCGTGCGTGCGTGCGTACATGAGTGCGTGCGTACGTGCGTGCGTGTGTGTGTGTGTGTGTGTGTGTGTGTGTGTGTGTGTTTTCTAGTCTGAAGGGTATAGAGAGCCAATATAATTATAGACTATAAGGCATTCCATCTTAGTCCTCAGAAGTGAGCGTATCTATAGCCTTATTTGTTTGAAGTTGACTGCAGCTGTACATTGACTGCAGTAGTTACTATCTATATTCATTTGTCACTTCAGATTTATAAAAATAAATAAAAATTTAAAACAAAAACTGTTGGCTTTGAATTTTTTTTAGATGTAAACAATTTTTACTTCATACCATACATGGATGATAACGCACACAAGTTAATAGAAGTGGAAGTGCTTCTTCAAAAATTTTAATAAAAACAGGACTAATTTCTATATTTTGAAATAGCACTGATTCTTAATTCCAAGATGTTGATTGTTGATTAGAAACTCAAACGTTTGTTGAAACCCCTTTCATTGTTCCCTCGCAAATTTAAGAGAAAAATTATCCCATGTGTTAATTCCGAAAATGGCCAATTTTTTAGTCGTTTATGCGTGATTGAGTTATAAACATTCGTACAGCTTCACAGTCTCTAACATAGTATTATAATAAAAATTATAGACAATGTTTTAATAAAAATAAAGTAGAGAGGTGTTTAAATATCGTGCTAATTGGAAGTCTTTACACCCCTCTTTGTGGCAGGCGTTAGAGTTTATAAATATTATCTATGTATTATATATAGATTATTTTAAGAATTTGTTATCATGTTACATTTTATTTATAACTGAAATCTTGTAGAATAGTATTAGATTCAGAGATGCGTAAGAAATTAATTGGGTTTCGACCGACCTCTGTACGCATTAGATGATAAAATCCTGTTACCCGTTACCCTTGTCCACTTAAATTCATCCGATCCAATTTTTTAGTGTTACCATCTTATATTACCTACCGGTAAATTTATTTTTTGGAAAAGGTGTGTTAATTAGAAGATAAAATAGTTGCATTCGAATTTTCAATTATATATCTAATTAGATGTTAAATAATCTGTGAAGCAAATCATACTTTTTCTTTGTCAGTACCTAACAGATTAATTATTCCACCTATGGATGTGGGCCTAAACCACCATCAGGCGTGAGGTAAATTTACTACCGCATTTTCAGACATTTCGAACCATTGATGCCACAGACCATTAATTTCCGGTGCCGAACTGGTTGTATACATCCTTCACAACGGTTCTAGCACCATGATAATTTTCTGGTATTTCTCATAATTGCCTCTTCAGACACCCAGCGGACGATATGATGTGATAGGTTCTCTAACGCTTCACCACGTAAATTTGTGTTTGTATAAAAATATATTAATATTTATTTCCCTAATGACTTTTGCAGGAATAACATATTATAATTAGGTAAGTTTTAAAGCCAATTTATGTAGATTTAAATTTTCAGTTGCACACGATAAATTTACTAAGGTATTGCATTAAATAACAGCTTTTATGTCCTACTGCTAAGCACAGGCACTCTCTAATGTTATTACTCACGATGTTTGCCTTTACAGTTAAATTGAAGGTAAATTAGATCGTAAAATTGCATAATATTTTTTTTCGCCGATCGCGGTATCCGTAATTGTGGTAGAAATTATATATGATTTTAAACCTTTTATTGTTAGTTTTGCCACAAAATAAATAATAGTACTACGTAAAGAAGTTACACTATTTTGATGTTGACTGCTTCTCGACGTTTTAATAGCCTACATAGTTATTATTAATCAGATAAATCGCGCACGCAAGCTAAATAAAACTTAATCGCGGCGCGCGAATGTCCGTATTACTTTGCATCTTTTCTCCTTACTACGTCACAACGGACTTTCCGTGGATACTAAGGGCTGTTATAAAGAGTAAAAATACAATGTGAAACGGTAAGTTAGTTAGGTAAAGTATCTATGCTCACTATAAACTACCATATTATTTACTATGTGAGTTCTGTGATGCCCAACGAATGCAACTCGCAAGGTCATTCATAGGGAATCGCAATGCTTGGTTCGTATAAGTAGATAGCGTAAACAACAAATAAATCCGAAATACGATTTCTATCAGAAATATGATCGTAATCTACTAAGTTTAAAATCTTAAAATAACTTAAATATTTTAATTACAAAGAGGAGTATAGGTATATAAGTAGGTACTTGGTTAGTGAAGTAAATTTCAACTAAGTTTTGTCATAAAGTACTTAGGAATTACTTCTGTAGTTAAATTATTACTTAATTATTTTTTGGCTTCAAGTACCTATCTAACAAAAAATGGAATAAACTTCCCTTTCATTATACTTTGGTAACTCAAAAAATGATATATCTCAGTCCTTTTAATTGCTAATTAAGCATCGATCCCCGCAACAATTATACTAGGAACGACGTTTTGCCATTACAATTTATCAAATAGATAGGTAATATCATCACCATCATCATCGTTACAGCCCTTCACAAGTCCACTGCTGAACATAGGCCTCCCCCAAAGAATGCCACAAAGCACGGTCCTGAGCCACCTGCATCCATCGACTTCCTGAATATCTTACCAGGTCATGACACCATCTAGTGCGGGGTCGTCCTACACTTAGCATGCCAGTACGAGGCCGCCACTCGAGAGCCTTTTTCCCCATCGGTTATCGGTCCTTCGAGCTATATGACCGGCCCATTGCCACTTCACCTTATTAATCCGTTGGGCTATGTCGGTCACTCTGGTTCTACTGCGGATATCCTCATTTCTAAGTTTCATGCAGAGAAATTTCGAGCATAGCCCTCTCCATAGCTCGCTGAGCGACCTTGAGCTTCCTTATCCGGCCAGCAGTGAAGGACCACGTCTCAATTCCATATGTTATCAACACGCACTGGTTGTACAGTCTCGTTTTCAAGTTTTGAGGTATACCTGACGAGAAGATGTGCCGTAATTTCCCGAACGCTGCCCAACCAAGTTGAATCCGTCGATTGACCTCTCGGTCGAAGATGGACTTACCTAGTCGGACTATTTGTCCCAGGTAAACATACTCGTCAACAAATTCGAGTTAAGTGTTCCCAACAACTACCGGCATAGGTGTGACATGGACATTAACATTATCTTTGTTTTGTCCATGTTCATCTGAAGACCTATCCGTTGGATAACACTATTGAGGTCATTGAGCATAGTGCTTAGACCCTCCAGCGATTCCGCCATAAGGACTATATCGTCGGCAAATCGAAAATGAGTGATGTACTCGCCATTGATGTTAATACCGCATCATTTCCAGTCCAGAAGCTTGAAAACGTCTTCCAATGCAGCGGCGAAGAGTTTGGGGGATATGATGTCACCCTTTCTTACACCTCTCTGCAGTTGAATAGGTTTTATACTCTGGTTCTGTACTCGGATAGCCATCGTAGCCCTACTGTACAAGCACTTCAACACTTCGATATGCCGATAGTCAACTTATCACCGCTGAAGGGAATGCAGCACCACCCAAATTTTTTTATAGACCATATACGCCTGACATAGTGGCAAATTGTACTCCCCAGACTTCTGTACAATTTTGCGAAGGGTATGTGTGTGGTCTATGGTGCTAAAACCTTTTCGGAAACCGGCTTGTTCGGGAGGCTGGAAGTCGTCAAGTCTGCGCGCGAGACGATTTGTAATGACTCTCGAAAACAGCACGTAGACGCGGCTCAGAAGAAAAATTGGTCTGTAGTTCTTCAAGAGAGCGTTGTCGCCTTTCTTGAAGAACAAGACCACCGCACTTCTGCTCCACGCCTCCGGTGTAATGCCACCATGGAGGACGGAATTAAAGAGCTTCTGAGGGACTTCAAGTACCGGTTTTTCACCCGCTTTCAGAAGCTCCGCTGTAATTCCATCTTCGGCTGGGGCCTTGCCGTTTTTAAGGTGCTGGAAAGATATTCTAATCTCGTTTAGGCTGAAGTCCGAATAATCATCGGAATAATGTCGGATAAGACTCGCTCTTGGATCGTTACTCACACTTGCGTGTGGCTCCAACGATGATGTGTACAGCTGCCCATAGAACCTCTTAATCTCACTCAAAATCTCAGGCGTCCCGGAAATAACGCTGCCGCACTCGGTCTTCAGATTCGAAAGTTGGCGCTTTCTGGCAGACAGATCTCTAGCAAAGACTTTGGAGCCCTCATTCTGCTCGAGTGCTTCTTTAATACAAGCAGTATTAAAGTTGCGTAAGTCCCGCCGCATGCATTTGGAAATCTGTCTGTTCAGTTGCCTGTATGCTGTCAAATCTGTTGAAGAATGTAGCTTCATCTCCCGTCTAACAGCCATGAGATTAAGAGTGTGATCGAGAGTTTTTGTGTTCTTCTGCGGTGGGTCTTGCAAAACTTAGCTCCGACCACATGGACAGTTTTCACGAGCTTGTCATTCATATCGTCCACTGCATTGCAATCTTCTAGACATTGAAAACGGTTTTGTAGCTCGAGCTGAAAGGTTTCGGGAGGTGGATTAGAGCACGAGGGGGACGGAGTGTTGACTTCATTAGACGTGACCTCTCCAACTTAACGTTTAGGTTCAGTGTGCC
>JAVANC010000022.1:8883066-8971222 GCA_033319125.1 Parnassius glacialis | reverse complement strand
AAAATACGCTTCATTAATAAAATACCGAACGATATTTTTAAGTTTTGCCTGCTTCATAATATATTTAAAATATGGCTCGTTTAGAAAATGATACGGCAAAATATCCATTTCTATATTACTTATCTAAAGACAAGCATCGGATGAAATATTTCGAAGAAAGTACGGGATAAATCCTTATAAATTTCAAATTTTATCTACAATCCTTTTTTAGACGTATTCTGACTCCTTGCCTTGACTCGTCTAGGGTGATTTATCGTAATCGTTACCAACAACTCAAATACTTAAATAAGAACCGACTTTCTATTTAATCTACCACTAAATTAGGACAGTTTACATTTTTCTTATCATTAAACGGTATAAAAGTCTGTTAGATAAGGTCGAAAAACTAAAAGATCCCCGCTGTAGCGGTATCACCATCTTACAAAGATACATTACATTTCATATGTCCTACTGCTAGGTTAAGGCTTTTTCTTAGTTTTTGAAGTTTCGGAATACAGAAGTTTTAGCCGCGCTGCCTCAATACATGTTAGCAGAAAACATATTTCTTGTTAAATCTGCCACATTTAGAACGTCATCATCATCATCATTACAGCCTTTCATAGGTCCACTGCTGAACAAAGGCCTCTCCCAAGGAATGCCACAAAGCACGGTCCTGAGCCATCTGCATCCATCGACTTCCTGCATGCCTTACCAGGTCGTCACTCCATCTCGTGGGGGGTCGCCCTACACTTCGCTTACCGGAACGAGGCTGCCACTCGAGAACCTTTCTTCCCCATCGGTTGTCGGTTCTTCGAAATATATGGCCGGCCCACTGCCACTTCAGCTTACTAATCCGTTGGGCTATATCGGTTACTCTAGTTCTACTGCGGATATCCTCATTTCTAACTTTATCACGCAAAGAAACTCCGAGCATAGCCCTCCTTATAGCTCGCTGAGCGACCTTGAGCTTCCTCATACGGCCAGCTGTGAATGACCACGTCTCAGTTCCGTAAGTCATCACTGGCAACACGCACTGGTTGTAAAATTTCGTTTTAAGGTTTTGAGGTATGTCTGACGAGAAGATATGTCGTAGCTTCCCGAACGCTGCCCAGCCAAGTTGAATCCGTCGATTGACCTCTCGGTTGAAGTTGGACTGACCTAGTCAGACTATTTGTCCCAGGTAAACATACTCGTCAACAACTTTTTAACAGTGGTAGAGCCACGTGGCGGCTTTCGCTGTCGCACGGATGGGCCGGCTTGAACCGGGGTGGTACCACGACCTCACAGAATACCAGTGTGAATTAGAGGTTTACCTCTGCGTTTCGCTTGGTGAGTGCAGGTGGCCAGAGGCCCTTTTTACTGGAAATGAGGCATTCCATCTTAGTCCACACAAGTGACAACGCATCTGCATTTTGATTTGTAATAGAGGATATATGTAGATGTCTATAGGCCGCAGCAACCACTTACCATCAGGTGGACTGTGTGCTCGTTTGTCACCCTTATACTATAAAAAAAAAACTTCGAGCTTAGTGCTCCCAACAACTACAGGCATAGGTGTGACATGGACATTAAACATAATCTTTGTTTTGCCCATGTCAATCATCTTAAGACCTATCCGTTGGGAGACACTATTGAGGTCATTGAACATAGTGCTTAGGTCCTCCAGCGATTCTGCCATAAGGACTATACCGTCGGAAAATCGAAGGTGGGTAATATACTCGCCATAGATGTTGATACCATATCCTTTCCAGTCCAGAAGCTTGAAAACGTCTTCCAATGCAGCGGTGAAGAGTTTCGGGGATATGACGTCACCCTGTCTTACACCTCTCTGCAATTGGATAGGTTTCGTACTCTGGTTCTGTACTCGGATAGCCATCGTAGCTCTACTGTACAAACACTTCAGCACTTCGATATACCAACAGTCAACTTGGCACCGCCCAAATTCGACGGAATCAAGGCTTTATCATAGTCCACATACGCCAGACATAGTGGGAAATTGTACTCTTCGGACTTCTGTACAATTTGCCGAAGGGTATGTATGTGGTCTATGGTGCTAAAGCCCTTTCGGAAACCGGCTTGTTGCGGGAGGCTGGAAGTCGTCAAGTCTGCGCGCGAGACGATTCGTAATGACTCTCGAAAACAGCACGTAGACGCGGCCTCAGAAGGGAAATCGGTCTGTAGTTTTCAAGTGGGCGTTGTCACCTTTCTTGAAGAACAAAACCGCCGCAGTTCTGCTCCAAGCCTCCGGTGTAATGCCGGAGGACGGAATTAAAGAGCTTCTGTAGGACTTCAAGTACCGGTCTTCCACCCGCTTCAGAAGCTTCTCTGTAATTCCATCCTCGCCTGGGCCTTGCCGTTTTTAAGATGCTGGAGAGCCATTCTAATCTCGCTTAGACTGACGTCCGGGATATCTTCGGAATAATGTCGGATTGACACTCGCTCTTGGATCGTTACTCACACTTGCGTGTGGCTCCAACGATGACGTGTACAGCTGCCCATAGAACCTCTCAATCTCACTCAAAATCTCAGGTGTCCCAGAAACAGTGCTGCCACATTCTGTCAGCTTTGACAGTTGGCTCTTACTGGCAGACAGATCTCTGGCAAAGACTTTGGAGCCTTGGTTCCGCTCGATCGCTTCTTTAATACGAGCTGTATTGAAGTTGCGTAAGTCCCGCCGCATGCATTTGAAAATCTGTCTGTTCAGATGCCTGTATGCTGTCAGTCTGTTGAAGAATGTAGCTTCATCTCCCGTCTAACAGCCATGAGATTAAGAGTGTGTGAATCGGAGAGTTTTGTGTTCTTCTGCGGCGGGTCTTGCAGAACTTAGCTCCGACCACATGGACAGTTTCCATGAGCTTGTCATTCATATCGTTTACTTCATTGCAGTCTTCTAGGCACTGAAACGGTTTTGTAACTCTAGCTGAAAGGTTTCGGGACTTTGGAACAGAGCACGAGGGGGACGGAGCGTTGACTTCATTAGACGAGACCTCTCCAACTTAACGTTTAGGTTCAGCTTGCCTCTAACTATTCGGTGATCGCTTCCAGTTTTCACCCTCGCGATCACGGGAGACATCACTGAACAGTTGTCGTCTGGTCGTCATAATGAAGTCAATCTCATTTTTGTCGAACCTTCCGGACTCGACCAGGTCCACTTCCTGTGGGGCCGCTTCTTGAGAAAGAGTTCATCATAAAGAGTCCCTCTTTCTCCCATGAAGTCGGCTAGCTGCTGCCCCTTGGGTTCCGTTGCCCTATTCCAAATTTCCCTACTTTCAGCTCATCGTTCTCTCTTGTGTCTAGTTTTGCATTGAATTTCCCATTAACACCGTATATTGGGTTTTGGAGGAATGCATGGCTCCTAGAGATATCCTCATACATTTCCCTCCACCTACTCATCGGGGTGTGCCAAGGTTGGTGCGTAAACCTGTATGACCTTTAGCCAATACCGTCTGGTGATTTGAGTATAAGGTACGCAACCCTCGTCGACACACTCCCGATCTTTACAACGTGTTAACGAGAGACTTGTGGACGATAAATCCTATCCGATAGAGCAAGTTGCCGGATTCGAGGATTACCGTGTCCTCCCCCTCTCTTCGGACTTCGGATAATCCTATAATATGCCAGCGCAACTAGTCTATCTCTTCTTCCAGCTCCACGATCTTCTCGTCAGTCCTCAGGGTGCGTGCGTTGTACGTTGCCAGGTCGAGTCGTCTAAGGTGGCAACCGAACCTCCACCGGTGATTCTTAGCACCCCCTGCCCCGCCGTTACCATGGTCGCCACCGTAGCCAGAAATAGCGGGGCCGCGGGGACTGGGGGCCGTCTGTTTGTTGCTTTAATCATTGGGGGGTATTTGCCATAGTTGCCACGCTTGGCGAGCGGGTTGGCAAACCGCAATTTTTTATTGTAATTTTGGATATTATCAGAAAGATGCTGCTGCCCATCTCCTGCCTGTTTCCTTTTGTCGCCTTTTACGACACCCACGGGACGGATATGGGGTAGTGGATATTCTTGTTTGCCACTACACGGCATTTCGAACCTTGACTTGTATTTTCCTTCCTTACGATTTTTTCCTACACCGCACTACCCGTGGCACCCCGGAACTTAAAATTGCAATTAACAATTTTATTGGCACTGCGGGATTTGAACACTTACGCCCTGAGCTGCCACGCCTGTAGTAGTACTATGTTATGTAGGTACTATTATAATTGAAGTAATATATGTTTTCATTACATCCCTTTACAAGTACAATGTTGAACATAGGCCTCCCCAAAGGATTGCCATAAAACACGGTCTTAGCAAAGACCATAAATATTCTCTTTGTCTTCCTTCCTGCATGTCTTACCAAGTCATCCCTCAATTTACTGGGGGGTCACCCTACACTAAGACACAACACCCACATACAAATATATATATGGGTGGTGTGTGTTTCTTAGTGGTATTATATATATATATATATATATATATATATATATATATATATATACTAGTTGACCAGGCAGACGTTGTTCTTCCCTATCTGATGAACCTTTGGACCATGAAAAAATCCTTAAATTCGAAATAAAAATATTAAGGGTTACTTATCAGAATAAAAACTATCCTATCTCTCAAGTTGGACCAAACTGCACATTGACCAACAAGTTGACTGTAATCAGTTCAGTAGTTTAGGAATTCATCGCGGACAAACAATGTCACGCGTAATTTTTATATATAAAGATAATATTTTCAAGGTTTCAAAGATAAAATTGTTATTTGTAAAAAACCGTGTTAGCATGTGGAAACTGTACATTTATAATTGGGTATACGAGCAAGCCGGTTTTGATCCCCTCCGGCGCCAATGAAATTTTTAAATGCAATTTGAAGTGCCGATTACCATTTGCTTGTCTGATAAAAAAATATTTCGAACACATATGAAGCCCACCAATGCTCACTGTGTCACAGAGTGGCGGATATTTCAGAAATGGGCGAAGGTCCGTGCACAACAGTGGGACCACTCCGACAACCATCCGTCAAATTCGTACCGTACGATAAAGAACCTTCATTCCAATAAAAATAACTGATATTATAAAATTTAACAGTGGTAGAGCCACGGGGCGGCTTTTGCTGTCGCACGGATAGGCCGGCTCGAACCGGGGTGGTACCACAACCTCACAGAAGACCAGCGTGAAGTAGAGATTTACCTCTGCGTTTCGCTTGGTGAGTGCAGGTTCACATATCCACTGCTGAACATAGGCCTCCCCCAAGGGATATCACAAAGCACGGTCCTGAGCCACCTGCATCCATCGACTTCCTGCATGTCTTACCAGGGCATCACCATCCAGTGGGGGTCGCCCTACACTTCGCCTACCGATACGAGGCTGCCACTAGAGAACCTTTTTTGGAGAAAGAGTAGTCAAAAGTATTTAATTACCGAATTGAAAATGTTACTTATACAATTTCTGTGTAGTTTCAAGTAGAAATATATTATAATGGAAATTATAAGTAATTATTAAGCATGTGGTTCTTATTTATATTTTTGAAATAAATTTAATGTTTCAGTATACCAAGCGACTATCTAATGCTAAAGCAGCCAGCCAACTAACAAAAAAAATGTGCACCCCAGAAAGTATACTTATATAGAGATAAAATTTATGCTTGTATATTTTAACTAAGAATAATAATTATTGTACAATCGTACTTCCCATGCTATAGTGCTAAGAACAAAATGGTGATTTTTTCTAACCGAATTCGGCCTTCTGGTGAGAAAATAAACAGTCCTCTTGTTTTCAGGTGCGACTAACAATCGCGGAAGTTAGTTCCTTTAGAAATTTTAGCGCACAGGACCCCCTAGGACCAATCTCTACAAATGGGACAAATATATAATCAAACTTTTAAGTTACAACTTTTAATTTTTAGGTTGGTTGCTTTATTGGACCGACGTGATGATATTTCTCAATTTATTATTAATAATTTTTTTTTAATTATATACAGTAAACTAGTAACGTAATTATCATACAGTCCCTACTCCCCGCGATATCGTGCCAAGAATGCTTGCTGGCTGCGTTTCCCCGCTGAATCGCTACACTTTGAATATGGGCGAGAAAATAACCAGCCCTCTTAACACCAGCAGTAACAATCAGCCGCGAATGGAGTTCCTTTAGGAACTTCACCGCACGTGGACCTCATGGACCGATAGTCTCTACAGCAACTGGCACAAATATGTAGTCATCTCACAGATACTCATATTTGCGCTACTTACTTAATTCAGCTGCCTCTGATGCCACCCCGGATCTAAACGAGATACCCCTGAGATGAGACGGCCGCTAAAGTGTCTACGCAAGTAGCATCCCACACTAGGGCTTTACCTCTCTCCCAAGAGACCAAATGTCCTACCGTCGGGTCTCGTGCCATCGTCTCTAAATATTCGACAAGGCGCTAAGACCGAGAGAACATACATGTATAGAGACAAGTGAAGTGATCTTATATCATAGATATAATAATAGAAGGAGATATGCCCGGTAGTTGATAATGTATCGAAACCCGGTGTCTCCAGTTGGCCCCTACCACCCGCCTACTACTACACTTGCAGAGCAGTAAAAGCAATAGATACGCAGTCGCGCACACACCCGCATTTATAATCAGAACGTACTACACAATCAATTACAAACCGTATCCCTACAGAAACAGCGTGTATTTACCATTGCACCGTACTACTTACTCACACAAAAATATCAGTCGCTATGGTTGTGCTGTGTATTTTAAAAACAAAAGCCATTTATTTACATGTACATTAGTGATTGACTAAATTGGAAAGTTATCGATTCTCTCCATTTATACTAAAATTGCACTAAAATTGAAAATAAAATAAATAAAAACTATATGCCAGGAAATTATATAATAAAAAATAAACAATATGTAGCTAAACGTAAATTATTAAGTACCTAACCTACCTAACAAATACAATAAAAAAATCGGTTATATTGGTTTAGATTTTCATAGCGTTTGAAAAAGTAGGTATTTTGGCATATGGTACTAGTTTTTGTAGAGAACCAGTTTGGTGGCCTTCCTGTGGTATCAATTCATTTCTTTTTAAATTAGCATCTTTTGGGAAGCTGAAAATGTACGATAATAATTTATTTATCATTTACATATATCCTACGCAATTTCTTAACCTCACCATGTACTTGGCAAGCCTTTGTTAAAAAAACCCCTGGTTGGTTAAGATATTGATAAATATATGAAAACAAACACACCCTTATGCATAATAAATAAATAGCCAGGAGAATCACGTTGACTTATTTTTAGCAAAAGTCACTATTATAATATTATCTGAATTCTGAACCATGCCAATTAGGTATAATATATTATAAATAATTAGGGGTATAACGTATTCGAAGCTTTTGAAAACATAAAAGTATGTAATTAACACGAAGATAAGGCATAATATACTATAATTCAACCCAAAATACTTCACCGATGATTAACCTAATTATTTAAGCAACTTACTTTATGATCGCTAGTTACGAATTCTGTGTACTAAACGGTGAAAATAATCAAAACAATTAAATACCATTATGTCACATCAGTCTTCCACCGGGCTGAACGGTTGACAAATTGAAAGAATAAACTATAATAGCAATTCGCCAATCGACATTGTTGTCGATAGCATACGTTAGTGGATCTGCACAAGCACAACACTAACTCATCGCAAGATACAGTGGCCGTACTACACGATGCATCCCCATAAATAAAGTATCGTTTTGTCATATTTACATTGCTTGTTCAGTCGCTTAGCGATATACATAATTAATGGTTAAGGAGCAATGTATTTACTACAAAATAGTACCGTTGCAGTGATATTTGAAAACAAAAATAACGCATTAAGAGCAAAAAATATTTTACGATTTATTGTTTTTCATGATTTTAAAGATAAAGATAGTAAAATACTTGTTATTACATATGGTAAGTGATTCCATGATCTACAAAGATTTTGTTTTGGCTTCGGTTTTTTACAAGAAATCACTGAATAACACGGCATTCTGATATTGTTTCACGATTACGGTTGAAAGTATACTAATACGCAGAAAACGGCCGTTTGAAAAGAAACTGAGCATTTTGATCATATCGTGCGGACACAGACACGCCCCTTGCCACTTCTCCTCTTTTTAATATTTCTATGTCTTATATCATATAAAATATGATAAAAACTGCATCAACATCCGTTGCGTAGCTTAAAAGATTTAAGCGTATAGACGGCGGGAAGCGACTTTGTACTATGTAGATATAAAAAAAAACAGGCACCAATAGTCCACCCATAGCCACTTATTAATTGAAAGGATTTTATTTAACACATCTTCCTTAAAAACTTCATGAATATTTCTTAAGATGCAGTATTTTACATAAATCATCTAAGGTTTGATAAACAACGATTCCTAGTAATTTAAATGTATGAAACTAAAACATTGCATTAAAATAATAGACAATAAAATTCTAGACTTAAGCAGGTGTAATAATTTTCCTATATTTGCGGCGAATACTTCACATAGAATAAAATATTAAAATGCATTAAATTATAAAGCTAATTTAGTAGGTATTTTCAGTATATATAAGGTACAATTGTGTTTAAAACTGCAGTAATATTAGGTAAAAGGTTATATAGCAACCTTGATTACAAAAAATTATAACACGTCTACTTTAATTAAATAATTACTTTAATGACAACTAAATAACTAGGTGCAGTTAAAACTTTTATTAAAAGAACAGACTTTACTTATACAATTAAGAAACCCATAAAATTCAAATTAAGATTAGTTAGCTGTTAAGTATGTAGTTGCGGTTCTTAATTATTTCAAGGGATGCCTAAAGTTTCATTCACTTCACTATAGGTCAAAAATTTCATTAAACAATTTTTTTTTAATCAAGATTAATTTAGAATAGTTTTAAAAAAGGTATCAAATTGGGCTTAGTTTACAAATAAAATGAAATACTTATCTAATTTCCATCCTGAATTTGTTCAACCACTTTTGGTGGGTTTCAAAATGTTAAATAAATTTAATTTAATCTTTTTTGATGACAATGTGTCCTTTCTAAAGAGATATTGGAAGTTTTTATACTTAGTTCCTTTTACGGTGGCCTACATTACTTGCATGTCGATATACATGATTAATATGTTCAGTGAGGAAATCGACGTCACCGAATTCGCTTACATGGTCCCTGTGTATATTAGTTTTGTTACGGGTATGATTTATTTAACTTTTGTCATGTATTTCAATATTAATCAGTTAAAAATAATGAATACTTATTTTGTTTACCAGCTGTAATTAAAATAATCATTATATTAATAAAAATAAAAGATATTTCTACTTTAGTGAATGACTTAGGCAAAAGCTGGAGAACATTCAATTTAAATAGTAAGCAAATCGAGCGGAAGGAACAATTAATGAAAAAACTTAACGTATTCCTGAAAAGTAAGTCAATTTCAACTTAAAAATATTGCTTTGCAGTTTTTAATACAAGTTTCATATTGAATTAAAATTATATCACGTTGATCATAAACAAATGTAGGTTTAGCCTCTTACAACTAGTTAAACCTAGGTGCAGCTAATTGCGGTACGTTAAATTAGTTGTATTCGATTTATCCATGGCTAAAAATGTCTGGTAGGGTCAGGGAGTTATTCAAATGGCTATGTCACCTATTAAATTTGTCAAAAATACGAAAGAATATAATTTCAAGTAATAAGTAATAAGTCTAAGTAGATACTGACACCCATGAACATCCACAACTAATTATAAACGAAGAAAGACAGTGCTTTGTCACCTCTGAGGACTAAGACTAAGTGCTTACCGGTCCAGGTCTAAGAGTTTTATATCTGTTTCATCTTTCTAGACTCTCTACTACATTATCTATCTAGGTTTACGTCTGATTGGGTACCACCCTCTTTCCCTCCGTTCTTTTTTATTTTTACCGCTAAGAATGACTACACTCACTACTGTGTTCCCGCCTAAAGGGTATAGAGAGCTAATATAATTACTGGACGTAAAACATCCCGTCTGAGTCCACAGAAGTGACAACGCGTCTGTAGTATCCTTTATGCATAGTTTGTTTCCATAGGCTGTAGAAGCCGCTTTCCATGAAGTGGACTGTAGATTCGATTATCATTTCAATTTGATTCAAAAAATAATTAAAATTATGACCTGACAGATTGTATTCCATGTACATTTTTTATTTTGACCCTAACACTGTTACCTACAAAGGCCTTCATCTAATATTAGTCAGCATATTATGGAACACTCTCAAAAATCAAATACCTTTTATACGTGGTAGAGCCATGCTGTAGCTATATTAATAATATAGTTGTAGTACGAATGGGTCGGCTCGACCGCGGAAGGACCACACTCTCACAGAATAACAGCGTAAAGTAGCAGCTTAACGCTGCTGTCTTTCGTATGGTGAGTGAAGAGAACTGGAGACACTTTTTACTGTAAACGAGGCATTCCATCTTAGTCCTCAGTGGTGACAACCCATCCACATTTTGATACGTAATCGAGGATAGATGGAGATGTTTATGGGCCACAGCACCCACTTACCATCAGACTCGTGTGCTCGTTTGTCACCCTAATTCTATTAAGAACAAAATATGTCTTGTGTGTGTATTATACAATATGTAACAAAACCCTGTGGTTCCCGTTAAGTACGTTATCAGGATCATTATTCAAACGTATAGAATAAACTTTTTTTTAAAAAACTCGAACAATATTTATTTATTTTATTTTTAAAATATAATCCTATGCAAATTATATGTTGTTTTATTACCTCTGCATTGTCTGGGGAGTAAGAGGATTGTCAAAGACCCCGCTTTACTTCGGCTAGTGTCAGTAAGAGGTAATAAAACCACATAAAATTCAAAAAAAAGTTTAATAAAATTAAAAAAAAATATGGTTGAGTTTTAATAAAAAAAGTTATTTCTATAGGTTTGAATACTGATCCTGATAACGCAATTAACGGTAACCACAGGGTTATTGTTACATATTGTATAATCTTGAGCTTTACTTTACATATACAGTGTTAAGATTTAACCTCAATATTTAACCTTAGATCAACTCCAATAAACAAAATAAATAAATGTATAATATAGACATAGAGATAAACGGTCAAAAATTTTAAAAATCGTTGTATTGGCTCTCACTTCAACGCAAAAATACTCTAGCATAAATATTTAAAGCTATACCCTATTTACCGATACAACCTATCAAAAGTCCACTGGTGAATATAGGCCTCCTCATATATTGCCACATAGGAAGGATATTTGCCATGTTCGCCACGCTTGCAACGGTTGTCAACCGTAGTTTTTATTTTATAGTTGTTATTAGGAAGACTATATTGCCCATCTCCTGGTTTGCTTTCTTCTGTCGCCTCTTATAATACTCACGGTAGTGGATATTATAACACCGCCATCACTCGGTCTTTACACTATTTGCTGCATTTTTATGACCAGTTCTTGCTAAAATGGCTTTAAAACGCTGAGATGAAATTATGTACTACCATTTTTATATAGACTCCAATTCTTTACACCATTCATAATAATTTAATGTTTTTTTTAGTATTTTACTACGTTAATGTAGGAGCGGCTTCATTACATTTGGTAACACCTTTAGTAAGCGTTTTGGTTCGTAAATTTGTGTTAAAACAGGACTGCAAGCTGGTACTTCCGTTTCAAAGTGTATATCCTTTTGATACTTCTGAAGACTGGGTCAAATATCTTGCAATATATGCATTTCAAACGTTCACAGGTAAGTATGTTTTAGTATTTCTGTGTTTTAGCCTTTCATAACTAAATATTAAATATATGGTTATCAGATACTTTGAAGAATAAAAAAATGCGTGTCGGGCCACGTACATTGTAATGGTAGGGTTCCGTAGTTGCCCCTCACAATACATGAGCTTCAAAAAAGACAAGGCTGTATGGCTTAGTTCCTTTGCCTGCTCTCTCGAGCGAATAATAACAACAACAACAACAACATGAGCTTCATTGATAATGAGCATAATAAGTAAATTCGCGGTTTGACCGCTATATCGACTAAAAATGGGCCAAATAGGAAGATGGTAACTGAAGGACTTATTTTCAAATTAGCGTTATATGAGTGGTAAATAAAAATTAAAGAAATAGAAATGGTATTCAAAAAAGATTAAAAAAACTTTTCGATTTTGATAATAATACCTTAACAAATTAAAAGCAAATTAAAAGATAAAGCTAATAGTAGTAATGCTCGTAAATCGTTTTCTTTTTTAAACAGTTTACAATAACATTACAAAGTTATTAATGCAGCTAGTTTTAGTTTTCTATGGAGTTGTAACGAAATTTTTACTAATCCAAGTGCATTTTACAAGTTGGTTGACTATTACTCATTAACTCCTTAATTCTACTTAGCTGTGATAGTTTTTCTTTTAACTTCATTATATACTCGTATACTACTATCGTGTATACTTTTCACGTTTCTAAAAGCAGCGATTTAGTTGATATAGGGGGAGGGGTGACACATGACTCTAATGAAAAATACCACTTTAAAGCTAAATACGAGTATTTCGCAAACGAACCCCTTAATCGAAAAGATGTCAACGATACCCCACATGATGGAATAGACGGTTAAAAATAAAATCATCCTCAATTTACTTGTATGGGAAGTACCCAAAATAAAAATGTTTTTAAGATTTTATATCCCAGTTTTCTAGGCGTTATCAATATCTATAACTGTCCTAAATAACAGATTTGTGGCTTTTAGGGTGTCTGAGCAATACCGGGGACGAATGGACATAGCGAAACTTAAAGGGTTCCTTGTTGTGTTACCACGCAACCTAAAAACGAAAGGATAGTTTGTTTTTTCAGTATGGATTTATGCATTATAATTGTAATGAATTATTATTTTTTTTGTCTTTAAAATACGTTACCCCTACATTAGGATTTTTTCCCGTATCGTGATGGCAGTTTAATAACATAAATTGCACAAGGACAAATATCTAAACTTGAAACAATCATTTATAGGCTATATAAATACTTGTGTCGTAAGGGAATTGAACCCGCGGCCCTTACGAAGCCATCAATTACCACTGATTCAAAATACGGAAATAATATACCAGAAACGATTGTTTTAATTACTTATTATAGAAACAGCTTGCGGGCGATTATTCCCTGCGGTAATTATCATAGTATTTCTTATAACTATAGTAATTCCTTTGTAATGCGTCATTTTATTAAATTAAACTTTATAAATGACAGGCATTGTACACATCCTCGAATTTCGTTGCAAATAAACACAATTTTTACAAATTGCTCTACGAACAAATTCCTAACTCTATGAAACGAGTAACTTTAACATAACTTGAAAAATCATCCCATGCTCACCATGCAAGCGCGAGTACCAAACAATCGTACTGCTTCAGAATTTTATCACAATCTATGAGATATTTGGCTTGTAGTTTTCAAATAAATAATTATGGCCTACAGACTAAATTGTGAAGAATAGCCAACAGTGTAGGACAGTACCGTACAGTAGTACAGTGACCAAGTGTATGCGCAAACATAAGTGTACTCTCTATTTCCTCGCTCTCATAATCCGATGGAACGGTAAACTATTTACGATCACTAGACCATCTATGCAGTCAGTTTTTTGCAGATCAGTTGCTAGAGCCTCGTTTATTAAGTACCAAGATGCACGACGTACAGTTAGGATTGGCATCTGTAGTCATTACATCTTCCTTGCAACTTATATATTGAACCTCTTTTTTATCGCCCCGTAAAATTCTAGAGCTGGATTCTTCGCATATTGTTGGAATAATTTGCCGTAATGGTCGCACATAGCAGACGCATTGACGATCTTAGTACTTAGATGCTGCCCGTGGCCAGTTAGTATCGGAACAATCGGAAGTATTAAGATTTTATGACAATTCGTACAGACGTCTCCTAAGACACATCTCACGCAATAAAATGAAGTGACATTGTTTTATTCAGTCACCACACGGCAATTATATAATACAATGTTTATTGACATAATTTAAACTTAATTTAAAATAAATGGCTACAAATCTTTTACAGTAACGATCTTATGAAAGGTTGAATAATTAGTAATAAATAATAATGTGTTTAAGTTAATTTATTTTCAGCGTTCCGTCTAATTTACGTATACCTTGCCTCAGAATATTTGATGATAAATTTATGTGCATTTCTTGCCATTAATTTTGCACTATTATCCGAAGACTTGATTAATGTTCCCCCGTACTCAAATAAAGGGAAACTTCTGAATCAATATTCATTCAATGAACAACTTGAAAGAGAACGCTCAAACATTACAATACAGGAATTTGTGAAAAGTCACCAAAAACTGATAAGGTATGAGATGTGTATTTAGTATTACGTTGTTTATTTTTTCTTAAATGTATATACTTAACTATTATTTTTCATTTTACCAATATTTTTTCAAAAAAAATTAAATTCATAATAAAACGAGCGAACCCCACAGTAGTCGCATATGATGTGTATATCTGACATCTCATCTTGGTACTTATCAACGTTAACATTACATGCTGAAAAAACTATTTATTTTTTAATCAAAATTAAAAATATCAATTAAGTAGCGACAGGGATTAACCTCAAAATGTATAAAAGCTAAGTACTGAAATACTTATTCGAATAATTATTCATTAATACTCATTTGGATTTTTTATCAATGATCTTCAAATTTTTAGACACTTATTATCAATATTTAATACATTTATTAATGAAGTGTACACATATAAATTAGTTTATATAACAGCACATGTTACTACCACCGCACCCGCTCAGCGGTCAAATCAAATAGCGCGTGCTTCCCCGGCTTCCAGTTACACACTTCCCTCCCTTTTCAGGAAATGTATATGTATTTACACGAACCATTTTGAGCTGCTTTCGGTCCCATGAATAAATTTAATAACGGCATACTATGGTCTGAAAATTTCCACTTTCATCGCTCATTGATTCACTTATTCACTGATGCATTGACTTACTGACTTACCAAAAAGCATGGCCACTTAAAGGATCTTTAGGTATATAAAAAGGAAAAAAAACTGTAAACTAAAAATTATTGATATTTGATGCCGAAAAAATGTTGACAAAGAATGTTGAGTTTTGGCCATTCTTATCACTATTATGGTCTGAAAATTTCCACTTTCATCGCTCATTGATTCACTTATTCACTGATTTATTGACTTACTGACTTACCAAAAAGCACGGGCACTTAAAGGATCGTTAGGTATATAAAAAGGAAAAAAAAACTGTATACTAAAAATTACTGATATTTGATGCCGAAAAAATGTTAACAAAGAATGGCTTTGGCCATTGTTATCACTTAACTGAGCTTAGACGGGAGCTTGGCACCCGTTTTAATCTCAGCTATTTTATTGGCAAAGCCACAATCCCTGGACAATTATTGGGAACAAAAGATAAAAAGTTATAATTCGCACGTACGTTTTCTAAAAATTACTTAATTCGTGAATTTTTAACAAAGAGATTGACACACACTTAAGCTAATGATTTTACGTTTCATGTTATTAATTAATTAACACAAATAGGTATGTACTATGTTTCTATATATAACTTGATATTTCATTACTATTAAATGAACAATTTGCGAATATAATATAAAGAAACGAAAGTGCACACTTGTTGGCACGATCAAGACAAGATCTTAAGAAAAATGTTTTATAGTATACCCATTTAAACGGCAGCTGAGTGATAAAAAGTGGTCAATTATAATATAAAAAAGTTTTATAACTATAGAACTGACAAACAAAACAAATATTATGTATCGAAATTATATATATTGAATAGAAAAATCCTTCTTGATCATGGAGTGAAACTTGAACACGACCGGTTTTAATGATTTTATTTATTTTTATTGACGATGATAATAGTATATTATAATATTTCACATTCGCAGATTATCAGATCAGTTGGATGATATTTTTAATGGAATTGTTTTCGTTGTCATACTTTTAGTCACAATTATTGTGTGCTTCTTCGGCTTCGCAATAACCGTGAGTAACCAACCTTCTTTTATCTGGAGGGTTCTTCATATGATTTTTCAATTTAAAAAAAACAACCCTTTAAATTATATGACATGGTCAATTTTTCGTCTGGATATGTGTTTACGGTTGAGGTTTTATACGAAAAAATTTAAGGAATTTTTTATTTTATTATTTTAGCATCTATGGAAAATGTAATGTATAATTTTGTCTGGACCACAAATTCCTCACCATCATCAGTCTTCTGAAGTTCACTACTGGATATAACTTTCCAATACTGCGGAATTTGGAATGCATTTTCCGTACATTTACCACGCTAGTTACTCACACATTAAATTCCTAACCTTAGGTACGGCTACTATTGCATACCTTAAGCGCTTAAGAAAGCGCAAAGTATGTTCTACTATCGCCTAAAAATTAAGATTCCAACGTTTTATCGAATAAAATCGTATCTAGCAATCATATTATACATATAAATGATATAAAAAGCACATTGTTAGAAAGATAAATGATTGTTGAACCTATTAATATTTTTTTTTTTAAAATCGATTAATTGCTAGTTTTAAATAAAAAAAGGGGTTTTAGTGGCTTATGGTGTGGAGTTACCAAGCCCGGAAGGCTTGTAAACACTCTAACTTTTGAAAATATCAATTGTTTAACTCAATCTATTTTTTAATCTCTTCATCTATCATGTGGGAAGCCACTGAATGTAAATGGCAGTGTAATTTTGTTTTGTTTAGCTATAATTAATTTTTTTCGGCTCCAAAATGGCGAAATTTTCGTTGATTTGGTAGCCTTGTATGTAAATTAATTCTGCAAAGGGAGCTAAAGCCACGGAGTAGTTTACTCACTCACTCAGTTCGACGCACAGTGTACTTTTTATATACTGGTCAGTCGCCGTCGTGAGTGGACATTGTTTCGGATGTTTGCAGCGGCTCAAAAAGATCGCTGTAAAAATACACAATATTCGAATTTCCAAATTTCTTAAATACCTGATTATAATAATAATAACAGATTTTTTTATTACAATATTTTAAAAGCACAGCATAAATAATAGTAGTACGTACTAAAAGTAAGTAGTATCATGTTTTTTGTCATGGGTGACATTTTCATGGTCTTCGAGTGTTGAAACCGATAGGGTTGTCGAAATATAAATCCAAGATGGCGGCCGCAATAAATATAATTTTTTTTCATCATGGGTGTCATTTTCATGATTTTCGAGGGTGTTGAAGCCGATAGTGCTGTCGAAATGTAAATCCAAGATGGCGGCTGAAGCAGGTACCAATTTTTTCATCATGGGTGTCATTTTCATGGTTTTCAAGAGTGTTGAAGCCGATAGTGCTGTCGAAATGTAAATCCAAGATGGCGGCTGCAATAGATATCAATTTTTTCATCTTGGGTGTCATTTTCATGGTTTTCGAGGGTGTTGAAACCGATAGTGCTGTCGAAATGCAAATCCAAGATGGCGGCTGAATTAGGTACTAATTTTTTCATCATGGGTGTCATTTTCATGGTTTTCGAGGGTGTTGAAGCCGATAGTGCTGTCGAAATGTAAATCCAAGATGGCGGCTGCAATAGGTATCTTTTTTTATCATGGGTGTCATTCTCATGGTTTTCGCGGGTGTTGAAGAAGATAGTGCTGTCGAAATGTAAATCCAAGGTGGCGGCTGCAATAGATATCAATTTTTTCATCATGGGTGTCATTTTCATGATTTTCGAGGGTGTTGAAGCTGATAGTGCTGTCGAAATGTAAATCCAAGATGGCGGTTGCAATAGATATCAATTTTATCTCTTGGGTGTCATTTTCATGGTTTTCGAGGGTGTTGAAGGGCTATCCCCTTCAAGATGGCGGCTGCAATAGGTATAATTTTTTTCATCATGGGTGTCATTTTCATGGTTTACGAGAGAGTTGAAACCGATAGGGTTGTCGAAATGTAAATCTAAGATGGCGCCTGCAATAGATATCAATTTATTCATCATGGGTGTCATTCTCATGGTTTTCGCGGGTGTTGAAGCCGATGGTGCTGTCGAAATGTAAATCCAAGGTGACAGCTGCAATGGTTATCAATTTTTTCATGATGGGTGTCATTTTCATGGGTTTCGAGGGTGTTAAAGCCGATAGTGCTGTCGAAATGTATTTAAACTACTTTAAAAATTCTGTATAATCACGTTATACGTATTTTTTATGCGCTTAAGGTATGCCCAATTGGATTTACCAATTATATTATTTTTATATAATATAAAATCACAAAGTTACAATCTTACAATTATCAGTAACATCACCTAATCATTAATCACGTAATCAATATCTTTTTAATGTAAAAGAACAAAAATGGTACAGCACGCGGAAGCGATTTTTTTAAAACTACCTTAACCTAAAGGACTGCTACAATTTAGGAATAAAGAACAAGAAATTATCGTATATAACATATTGAAAGTTATATAATTTTTTTATAGAACAGGGGGCAAACGAGCATGCGGCTCACCTGATGGTAAGTGACTACCGCCGCCCATGAACAACCGCAACACCAGGGGAATTGCAGATGTGTTGCCGGCCTTTTAGAAAGGTGTAAGCTCTTTTCTTGAAAGGTTCCTAAGTCGTATCGGTCCGGAAAATTCGCTGGTGGTAATTAATTCCACAAGGAAGTTGTGCGAGGGAGAAAACTTCTTCTAAATCACACAGTGGTGGACCGCCAATCATCCAGATAGTAGGGATAGTAACGCGACATTTGTCGCGATGTGCGATGGTGAAATTGAGCGGCTGGCATTAG
This sequence comes from Parnassius glacialis, assembly GCA_033319125.1. Lineage (NCBI taxonomy): Eukaryota > Metazoa > Arthropoda > Insecta > Lepidoptera > Papilionidae > Parnassius > Parnassius glacialis. Next base: position 8,952,444 of record JAVANC010000022.1, on the reverse strand, counting down.
TCCGAACAATTCCTCAGAGCACTCCCCGTGATAGATGCGATAAAATACGCAAAGAGATGCAACGTCTCTACGCAGTGCTAGTGTATCGAGCCGATCAGAAAGAACTCGGTCGTCGACGATTCGAACCGCTCTGCGCTGCCCCGGCCCAGGGATGAGAACAGTATTCCATGTGGGGCCGTACTTGCGCTTTGTAAAGTTGAAAGCGATGTGCCGGCATGAAATACTGTCTCGCTCTGCTGAGCACGCCAAGCTTTTTTGAAGCCAATTTGGCCTTCCCTTCCAAGTGACCACGAAACTGCACACTATTCGATATGTCGACGCCAAGGATTCCAATACTGGCTGAGGCAGCAAGGGGAGTGCCTTGAAACTGAGGATATACGACAAAGGGGTTCTTTTTAGCGGTAAACGCGCAAACTGCTGTCTTCTGGGGATTGAACTGGACTAGATTTAGTCGGCCCCAATCCGAGAATTTGTTAAACAAAGACTCGACTTCAGACACAAGTTTGTCCCGGTACTCGGCGACGTTTTCCCAAGAAATATTGGCACGGCCGGTATATAAGTCATCACCAGTGCTGTCGTCTGCATAGCAATGAATGCTACCAGTTAGCCACATATCATTGATATGCAGGAAAAACAGCATTGGTGATAGCACGCAGCCTTGTGGAACACCAGCGTTGATAGGCTTGAAATCAGAGCATGCACCGTCTACTACGACCTTGATGCCCCGATCAGCAAGGAAACTGGTGATCCATTTGCATAATTTCTCGGGAAGCCCATAAGAAGGAAGCTTTGAAAGAAGCGCTTTGTGCCAAACCCGATCGAAGGCCTTCGCCCATCTATGAGTTAAGTAGACTAGAAGATCACCAGCTGATCGACCTCGATGAAAACCGTACTGGCAGTCACTAATCAGCTGATGATCCTCAAGGTACCTCATGAGCTGGCAGTTTATAATGGCTTCAATTATTTTGGAGAACAAGGAAGTGATGGCGATAGGCCTGTAGTTGGACGGGTCTGATCGGTCGCCTTTTTTAGGGATCGGATGGACCAAAGCTGTCTTCCATGAATTTGGGAGTACGCCTTGGGAGTAGGAGTACTGGAAAAGACGCGTTAAAACCGGTGCAAACTCCGGAGCACACGTCTTCAGCACAATGAGAGGGACTCCATCAGGCCCACTCGAATTGCAGACGTCCAGGGAGAAGAGTGCTTTGCGAACCGAGCGCTGTGTAAATCGCACATCCGCCATGGAGCACTTACATCGCGGGATGGTCGGCGGTGTGTTTCTCCCGTCATCTAGAGTCGAGTTGGACGCAAAAAGAGAGCTCAACAGATCGGCTTTCTCCTTTGCGGCATGGGCCTGTGAGTCGTCCTCTCTGTGCAGAGATGGAAGAGATGGCTGACAGAAGTTCCTTTGGACAGCCTTGGCGAGAGACCAGAATGCACGGGTTCCCGAAAGAAGGCGAACTAGCTTCTTGCCAATTCTGCTGATGTGCTCACACCTTGCCTTGGCAATGACGCTTTTGAAGGACCTGGAGGCGGAATTATACTTCTTTTTAAGTGCGCTGGTGTTTACATCCCGAGACGTTGGTGCGTCAGCCCAGGCCCGGTAGCACTCCTGCTTATAGCGTGATGCTATTTTACAGGAGCGACCAAACCATGGCTGGGATCTGCCTCCGATGGGCACCACAGAGGATGGAATAAAAAGTTCCATACCCTAAAGTACCACATCAGCAACAGAATAAGCAACAACTTTGGGATCTTCCGGCGAGAAGCGAACCCGCCCCCAAGGGTAGGATGCAAAAAAGACCGCATCCTGTCCCAATCAGCTTACCTATAGTGCCAAACACGACGGCAAGCTGCAGGTTGCAACTGCGATTGGAGCGTGAGTGGCACCGTATGCCGTATCAGACAATGGTCCGAAGAGCCGAGAGGGGCATCAATGGATACATGATATCTGTCCGGATGAGGTAGATCAGCAGAATGTCCAACAGGGAAGGTACATGGTCTTCCACATCTGGGATCCGCGTAGGCGAAGTTACCAGTTGTGTTAGACCATATGCCAAAGCAAAGTCATAGACAGATCTACTCGCATGATCGGTTAAACGAGAACCAAGCCATTCAGCGTGGTGGGCGTTGAAATCACCGAGTATCACGATCTCTGCGGATGGGACCTCTTGTAGCACGGAGGCTGCAGCCATTTGGACGTGGTCGATGAGTCGGTCTGATTAAGCATTACCGCTATGGGACCTATAGAGGCACCCGTATACGCGGGGATGGTCGTTGCTGTCTACGCGCAGCCATAGGATGGACAGGTCCGTACCTTCAAGACTGCCGAGGCGTCGAAAACAGATGTCCTCTCTGACGTATACGCAAACTCCAGCCCGGGGCACAAAGGAGTGTTTCAATTTATACACCGGGTAGGAGAGATATTAAGTATTGGCCGAAGAAGACACCTGAGTCTCGGTTAAAAAGAGCAAGGCCGGCTTCGCCGTCTCTAGATGGTAATGGACAGCGTTAAGGTTGGAATGAAGTCCCCTGATGTTGCAAAAATTCACGGATAGCGTGACAGGGGTCGCCTTGGTTGTATTGCTCCGCTTGCCCCGAGCAGCATTAGTCGCGAGCGGAAGTTTGCCCCCCCCCCCCCCCCAGAATACGCGGGGCAGCCTAAACACCTACGCTCAGGAGTGAATTAGTTTAGTCGTGGATGCTCAGCGAGGGATTCTCCAGGGGTGCTGGTACCCTCCTGGGGTAATCTTTTATTTGATTACACTACCATGTTGATGCGGGGGGGGGGGGGGGGAATGGGGCCTTCGGCCACCTGCACTCACCAAGCGCAACGCAGAGGTAAACCTCTACTTCACGCTGGTATTCTGTGAGGTTGTGGTACCACCCCGGTTCGATCTGGCCCATCCGTGCGACAGCAAAAGCTACCGCTTGGCTCTACCACTGTAAAAATACAAAAAAAACACTGTTAAATAATTCTAAAAGAACACTTACTTAATAAAGTTTGTCTTACAATACTAACGGAGTACACAGCTGGGCATGAGCCTACCCCTTTTAGGGATAATTTGTGTTAATTGATTAACAGTCGCTTCCCGTTGCCAGTCAGGGTATTTGATGCCTATCGTGAGATAATAAGATTTTTCTAGCATTTCCCATGTTTCATACAGTTATTTCACATTAGTTGTCAAATTCCATATTAACATTTTAGTTGTCATATTTACACGGCTTTCTTGTAACAGATCTAGTTTTAACCTAAGACTTATTGTAATTTAAGACTAGAATCTAAGACTTATTTTAATGATTCTGAATAAGTTCTCAATTAAACTGAATAAGTTCTCCAAATAACTTGATAACATTTTGCTTTTAGATATCACATGGAGTTTTAGAGAAACTAAATGATTTTATCGGCGTTTTAGCTCTGCTGTTTCCAACATATATCTTTTGTTACTATAGTGAATTATTGACATCTGAGGCATGTATATGCTTAATATCTTTTATCTTTGAATTAAGAATTTTTGCTAATAATTATTAATTGTTTTACTGATGTTATTATTCCATAACTTAAAATAAAATTGTAGTGTTGTCACTGGCTACAATAAACTAAGACAGTAAATGACGCATTTTAATTGGTCTGAAGTACAAAGTTTATATATATATATATATATATATATATATATATATATATATGTTCTTGGAACCTACTACAACTACTATTACTGTGGTGAATCTGTCACAATTGCGATGCAACCACCAAAGTCGAAAAAACCAATCATTTTATTTGTTATTATGAAAATGCGGGTGACCATTTCCTATGTCATTTCCCTTTGTAGACTTTCACCACATCCACGGGACTACTGATCCGAGCTCACACTATTTTACTATACTAGAGCGTCGACGGGCAATATTAAAGGTGCAGGACGTTTGGTAGATATCGTATAATTTAAAACTGCATGCGGCTTTTTTGCGTCACATTTACCATATTGAGTATCATAAAGTCCAAATCTGCTCGCTTTATCTTCTGTGTTTAAGTAGGCTTCAGCGTTTTTATTTTCCATGATAAAAGAGATGAAACCTACCAAAAGAAGGTGTGCAGTTTAATTTTCTATCTTTTCAATCTCTACTACTATCGCTAATTCGCCTGCCAAGGGCGGTGATTAAGATAAATCTTCCGTTGGGAGAGGTCCCTGTCTTTTAGTTACCGTTTACTGGCTGAAAAGAGGATAAAAGTACTTAGACAGTTAATCTGATGTTAAGTGGATGTTCTGGCTCCTGGACGCCTACATCCATCACTGATTAAAAATCCAAAGGGTGGCAAAGCTTTGCTTTGTACGTATACGCTACGAACATTCGACGATATACGTTTAAGTTTCCATTTACGTTATATTTACGTTACATTTACGTTACGCTTACTTTACTTTTACTTTACGTTTGCGTTATGTTTACGTTACATTTACGTTACGTTTGCGTTATTTTTACGTTAAAATTACGTTACTCTAACGTTCCACTTACGTTACGTTTACGTTAAATTTATGTTACGTTTTTATCAATATTGAATCTACATATGTACACTCACTGATATTTTATACCCAAGGGTACCTACTAAAACCTAATTAGATTGACATTTACATTGTTTGCTATGTAGTTAAAACATAATATATTTATTATTTATTACCACTTTATTACACTCGTCTCAAAATAAAGGACAGGACAGCTTTATTCATTTAGAAATTCTCTTCTAGACAGCTTATTGAGTATTGAGATTTTAGTGTAAGTTTTAATTCAAAAACAAGCTAATTTAAATATTACAATTGAATAAATAAAATATATATTCAATTATTATATAAAACTATAATAATACGGTAGTTATGAAATGTGTAAGGATGTCTCTGAATGGTGGGGTTAGAAATTGTATGATAAGAGAAAATAATGGTTTGCAAGAATAATTTGGGACCAGGATTAACTGAGGAATGCTTCATAATTTAATTTTAAAATCAAATTTAGCTATCTAACATCTATCCCTTTTCAGAGTTTGCGTATAGCTGATGCGGCGTACGAAAATTTGTGGCCGGATGGAGACGTTTCTTATCAAAAAACTATTCTAATAATTTTAAGACGGTTATTAGACGGTTATTATAGCAAATTAAGATTATGATTTTTATGTATTATCATATCATTTGTTGCAACAAGTTAAATTTATTTTTCCAGTTCTCAAAAACCTTGTTGCCTTACGTCAATTAAATACGTGCCCATCAATTTAAATACTTTTACCAAGGTAATTTTATTATAAGGTAATAAATTAAGCAAAAAACACTAAAGGCTTCTTCTTATAGATTGGGTTTTTAGCGGCAGGAAAGAATTGACTGTGCTGTCCAACTGCATGTTGGAAGAATTCTCATGTTGTCTAAGTATTTTAAAATTTCTTAGAAATGTAGATGTTATCCTTTACCGTCTAAAATTACTTTAAGAACTAAAATAAGTTTAACAGTTTAAATTGCTATCAAAATCAGTTTGCACACGACCTAAATATAAAGTTTTAAGGCGAGCTTACTCACTAAGCTGTCACAGCACAAATTGAATGCGAAATATATATATATATATATATATATATATATATATATATACGACGGTGGATTGAAAAGTACTCGGCCTAACCAAGAAAATAAACACATACTAAATCAGTTATATTTTTATTTTTCTACATAATCACCATCAAGTTCAATACACTTTTGCCACCTCCCCTTCCAAGCATTTAGACCGTTGAAAAAAAATGATTCTTCCTTAGAGTCAAAATATGTGTCTACAGCTGCTTTGACCTCGTCGTTTGTCGAAAATCTTTGACCTCCCAAGTGCTTTTTTAGGTTAGGGAACAGAAAGAAGTCTGATGGTGCCAGATCAGGTGAATACGGCGGATGCGGTAACAGTTCAAAGCCACAGTTGTGAATTTCAGCCATTGACTGTACTGACGTGTGAACACGGGCGTTATCTTGATGATACAGGACTTTTCTTCTGAGCATTCCTCGACATTTTTCTTTTATTTCCTCTCGTAAACGACGTAGTAAGGTGCAGTAGTAATCAGAGTTTATAGTCTGACCCCTTTCAAGATAATCAATCATAATCACACCTTTCGAGTCCCAGAATACTGAAGCCATCACCTTATTTGCCGACAAAATCGACTTAGCCTTTTTAGGGGGTGGTGACCAGGTCTTCTCCACTGTTTTGATAGTTGTTTTGTTTCCGGTGTACAGTAATGAACCCATGTTTCGTCTATAGTAACAAAACGATTCAAAAAATCATCTGCATCGGCTTCAAATAACTCCAAACAGTCGCGTGAAATAGTCAATCGCGTCCTTTTTTGTTCAACTAAAAGCAGTCGCGGAACCCACCTCGCAGACACCTTGTGGAAACCCAACTCGTTGACAATGATGTTTTGAGTTCGTTCATAAGATATGCCTATAATCTCGGCTATCTCTCTAATTTTTAATCTGCGGTCTCCCATTATTAAATCAAGTACTTTTTTAATATTTTCGTCAGTAGTTGACGTCGAAAGCCTTCCAGAGCGGGGTTCATGTTTCACACTCTCTCTACCACGCTTAAATTCTGCTATCCATTTTTTGACGGATGAATATGACAGAGCACAATCGCCTAATGTACTGACCATGTCATCATGGATGGCTTTTGATGATAGCCCCTTCTTATGGAGGTACTTAATGACGGCACGCTGCTCGATTTGCTCCATTCGCGGAAATTATGTCCGATTACTTTGTTAATAAATTTATAAAATCACAACTAATTATCGCACACGTTTCGAACTTTACACAATGAACTAGTCTGAACTGAATTAAATAATGTGGGTAGATTTGATTTTTAGAATTGAATGGATCTGTGTTAGGCCGAGTACTTTTCAATCCACCCTCGTATATATATATATATATATATATATATATATATATATATATATATATATATATATATATATATATATATATGTGTGTTAAGAAGATACACTACTAAATAAAACTATTACTGTTAAAATTTGAACCTACATACGTAATATATATTATGAAATAATTCCTATATTTTATTTTTACGTCGCTGTCCGTTAATCTGTAGAAAAAATACTATGTTACCAAAATAATTCGCAAACAATTTTTTTTATAGGATCAGGATGCCACACAAGCATACAGTCCATCCGATGGTAAGTGAAAAAAAGGACTACGATGAAATGCCTCGTTTCCAGTAAAAAGGGTCTTGGACGAAACGACTTAATTATTTTTCGCTATTTTTAGAATCAAGCAATATCGATTCCTTAATAATATCACTAATGTTTAACTTCCTGTTTTTAATTAAAATGAAATCACTATTGCTAAAGCCGGTAATTTTATATGCTAGTGGAACACAGAATACTTGTTAAGTATTATTGAGGGTTTTTAATCAGTTACGTAGATGTACTATTTGAATAAATTTGGTTTAAACAAAAGAAACTTGTATTTTAAATACAAATTGCCTATGCTTAACTATTAAGAATTATATGTCAATATCGAAATATTTGCAAATAACGCAAAATACAAGAACTAAGTATTTTTCGTCTTTCAGTAAATTGAATAATAATTACGTACACGTAAAGACGTAAAATAAAATTTAGTATTCTAAGGGTTAATCCTATCCTATCTAGATAAACTTAAAAACTAAAATATCATCTGAAATAAAATTTCATCCAAATTGTTAGTACTGTTACCGTGAAACCAATAATATACTAGTATATACAATTATGTATATATAATTTTTTACAAGAATTGCCCGCTTATAGTATAAAGATTTTATCTGTATATTGCCATACGGTTCTAATTTTTCTAAAACTTTATGCTTTACAGGTTTTGAGTACGACGTGGTCATACTTTTCTTTAGTTACATCGATGTACTCGGAAAATGAATAAGTATCAACAAGATTATCGACAATATTGCAAGCAAAATAAGCAGGATAAAACTCACGAGCACTATTATTGTTAAAAAAGTTAGATATATTTTTAACCTTTAAAGTACCTAAATTATATTTTAAGGTGCTTATAACCACTTGATTTAAATATATTAAAGAGTTTGTCACCTATCTATGAAAAATTTGTATAATATATGAATACGAAATATTTGTCTTTGTTTTCTTGTTGAGTTACCACACGTTTGCTTGGATTTAGGAGGAAGAGCTGCTTCGAAGATCCTAATCTCTTAACAAAAATCCCTAAATATGATCAATATCATAAATGTGAAATTACATAATATTTTGTTGGAATGTTTGAGACGAGCAAGAGACAAAATATTTAATAATTCATTCACGCGATAGCACGGTAAAACTTGGCGATCGAAAGTTTGATATAGCGGTTGGTCGGCAGCTTGACGATCGCAAAATCAGATGTATCGCACTTTCAAAGACGCTCCCGTCCAAAGTCTGAGTAGTTTACGCCTGGTGTCAACAAAATCGCTGCAGCTATATTAGTAGTATAGTTGTAGCACTAATGGGTCGGCTCGACCGGCGAAGGACCACGCTCTCTCAGAATACCAGCGTAAAATAGCAGCTTAACACTGCTGTGTATCGTATGGTGAGTGTAGAGAACCGGAGACCCTTTTTACTGGAAAAGAGACAATCTATCTTAGACCTCACAGGTGACAACACATCTGCAGTTTGATTCATTTTTGAGGATAGATGTAGGTTTCTACGGGTCACAGCAACCACTTACCACTTACCAGGTGAACTGTGTGCTAGTTTGTCACCCTAGCCTATAAAACAAAAACCTGTATCCGCGAATTGTAGTCACCGCCGATGATAAGAGTGATGAATATTTTTTCGCTCTAAATCTAAGTATAGCTATTCAGCGAGGGAACGCAGCCAGCATTCTTGGCACTATCACTGTGCGGGGTATAGGACTATTTGATAATTAAAGTTTTGCGTTTAGGTTTTTAATATGCTACTAATAAATATTGTATAGTAAAAAATAATCATCATCATTTCATCATCATTACAGCCCTTCACAAGTCCACTGCTGAACATAGGCCTCCCCCAAAGAATGCCACAAAGCACGGTCCTGAGCCACCTGCATCCATCGACTTCCTGCATGTCTTACCAGGTCGTCACTCCATCTCGTGGGGGGACGCCCTACACTTCGCCTACCGGTACGAGGCTGCCACTCGAGAACCTTTCTTCCTCATCGGTTGTCGGTTCTTCGAGCTATATGGCCGGCCCACTGCCACTTCAGCTTACTAATCCGTTGGGCTATGTCGGTAACTCTGGTTCTACTGCGGATATCCTTATTCCTAAGTTTATCACGCAGAGAAACTCTAAGCATAGCCCTCTCCATAGCTCGCTGAGCGACCTTGAGCTTCCTCATACGGCCAGCAGTGAAGGACCATGTCTCAGTTCCGTAAGTCATCACTGGCAACACGCACTGGTTGTACAATTTCGTTTTAAGGTTTTGAGGTATGTCTGACGAGAAGATGTGTCGTAGCTTCCCGAACGCTGCCCAGCCGAGTTGAATCCGTCGATTGACCTCTCGGTCGAAGTTGGACTTACGTAGTTGGACTATTTGTCCCAGGTAAACATACTCGTCAACAACTTCGAGCTTACTGCTCCCAACAACTACCGGCATAGGAGTGACATGGACATTAAACATGATCTTTGTTTTGTCCATGTTCATCTTAAGACCTATCCGTTGGGAGACACTATTGAGGTCATTGAGCATAGTGCTTAGGTCCTCCAGCGATTCTGCCATAAGGACTATATCGTCGGCAAATCGAAGGTGAGTGATGTACTCGCCATTGATGTTAATACCGCATCCTTTCCAGTCCAGAAGCTTGAAAACGTCTTCCAATGCAGCGGTGAAGAGTTTCGGGGATATAACATCACCCTGTCTTACACCTCTCTGCAATTGGATGGGTTTCGTACTCTGGTTCTGTACTCGGATAGCCATCGTAGCCCTACTGTACAAACACTTCAGCACTTCGATATACCGACAGTCAACTTGGCACCGCTGAAGGGACTGCAGCACCGCCCAAATTTTGACGGAATCAAAGGCTTTCTCATAGTCCACATACGCCAGACATAGTGGCAAATTGTACTCTCCGGACTTCTGTACATTTTGCCGTAGGGTATATATGTGGTCTATGGTGCTAAAGCCCTTTCGGAAACCGGCATGTTCGGGAGGCTAGAAGTCGTCAAGTCTGCGCGCGAGACGATTCGTAATGACTCTCGAAAACAGCACGTAGACGCGGCTCAGAAGGGAAATCGGTCTGTAGTTCTTCAAGAGAGCGTTGTCACCTTTCTTGAAGAACAAGACCACCGCACTTCTGCTCCACGCCTCCGGTGTAATGCCACCATGGAGGACGGAATTAAAGAGCTTCTGAAGGACTTCAAGTACCGGTCTTCCACCCGCTTTCAGAAGCTCCGCTGTAATTCCATCCTCGCCTGGGGCCTTGCCGTTTTTAAGGTGCTGGAGAGCCATTTTAATCTCGCTCAGACTGACGTCCGGGATATCTTCGGAATAGTGTCGGATAAGACTCGCTCTTGGATCGTTACTCACACTTGCGTGTGGCTCTAACGATGACGTGTACAGCTGCCCATAGAACCTCTCAATCTCACTCAAAATCTCAAGTGCCCCGGAAAAGATGCTGCCACATGCGGTCTTCAGCTTCGACAGTTGGCTCTTTCTGGCAAACAGGTCTCTGGCAAAGACTTTGGAGCCTTGATTCCGCTCGATCGCTTCTTCAATACGAGCTGTATTGAAGTTGCGTAAGTCCCGCCGCATGCATTTGGAGATCTGTCTGTTCAGTTGCCTGTATGCTGTCAAATCTGTTGAAGTATGTAGCCTCATCTCCCGTCTAACAACCATGAGATTAAGACTGTGATCGGAGAGTTTTTGTGTTCTTCTGCGGTGGGTCTTGCAGAACTTAGCTCCGACCGCATGAACAGTTTCCACGAGCTTGTCATTCATATCGTCCACTCCATTGCAGTCTTCTAGGCGCTGAAAACGGTTTCGTAACTCGAGCTGAAATGTTTCGGGACTTTGGATTAGAGCACGAGGGGGACGGAGCGTTGATTTCATCAGACGAGACCTCTCCAACTTAACATTTAGGTTCAGTGTGCCTCTAACCATTCGGTGATCGCTGCCGGTTTTCACCCTCGCGATCACTGAGACATCACTGAACAGTTGTCATCTGGTCGTCATAATGAAGTGAATCTCATTTTTTGTCAAACCGTCGGGGCTCGACCAGGTCCACTTCCTGTGGGGCCGCTTCTTGAAGAAAGAGTTCATCATAAAGAGTCCCTCTTTCTCCATGAAGTCGGCCAGCTGCTGGCCCCTTGGGTTCCGTTGCCCTATTCCAAATTTCCCTACTTTCAGCTCACCGTTCTCTCTTGTGCCTAGTTTTGCATTGAAGTCTCCCATTAATACCGTATATTGGGTTTTGGAGGAATGCATGGCTCTACAGATATCCTCATACATTTTCTCCACCTCCTCATCGGGGTGTGCCGAGGTTGGTGCGTAAACCTGTATGACCGTCAGCGAATACCGTTTGGTGATTCTGAGTATAAGGTACGCAACCCTCGTCGACACACTCCCAATCTTGACAACGTTGTTAACGAGAGACTTGTGGACGATAAATCCGACACCTCCTTGGGACAGGTGGTCGCCCTCCCGGTGATAGAGCAAGTTGCCGTATTCGACGATTACCGGGCCCCCAAAAAAAATAATAACCCAACATTATTTTTTGGAAACATATTTTCGGCCATAAAGTTTCCAACTAAAATGCTGTAGCAGTCTGCAATTAAAATGTTAGATGTTTTATGATATATTTAATAGTGCTTTTGATTCTCATTAGGCATTTCATCATCATTATCATCATTACAGCCCTTCACAAGTCCAGTACTGAACATAGACCTCCCCCAAGAAATGTCGCAAAGCACGGTCCTGAGCCACCTGCATCCATCGATTTCCTGCATGTCTTACCAGGTTGTGACTCCATCTAGTGGGGAGTCGCCCTACGCTTCGCCTAACGGTACGAGGACCTTGAGCATCCTCATATGGCCAGCAGTAAGGTACTACACCTCAGATCCATAAGTCATCACTGGCAACACGCACTGGTTGTACAATCTCGTTTTCAGGTTTTGAGGTATACCTGACGAGAAGATGTGTCGTAATTTCCCGAACGCTGCCTAGCCGAGTTGAATCCGTCGATTGACCTCTCGGTCGAAGTTGGACTTACCTAGTCGGACATAGCCCTCTCCATAGCACGCTGAGTGAAATTAAACTTCTTCATACAGCTAGCATTGAATGACTTATAACACTTATCTAATCGGACTATTTGTCACATGTAAACATACTCGTCAACAACTTCGAGCTTAGTGCTCCCAACAACTACCGGCATAGATGTGACATGGATGTTATACATAATCTTTGTTTTATCCATGTTCATCTTAAGACCTATCCGTTAACTCCGCCATTGCCGGTCCCAAGCCCGGATGAGAAAGGAGAAGGGGACTGTTCCGCCGGAGAGAGTGGGTGTATCCGGTGGACTAACACACCCACCTGCGCTAGGACCTGCGCAGTCGAGCGCCGTACGCGGGGTGAAGGAGTCCTGGAGGGTTTAGGCGATCGTCGCTGAGGTATATAGTGGCAAGAGGCAACACGCCCTCTTTGGTCCGGATTTCAAGCTAAACGGTGGCCCTATCTGCTAGCCACAGATAGGGAAATGGCCAAGCGCCCCGTCAGAGGGTCGCAGGCGAGGGATTTGGAGGCTGCCTAGTTTTCCTGAAAAGGGGGCTGGGTGGTGGTAAAGGCCATGCTGACGGAGCAAGTTACAATTTATTTCGGGGGGATGAATTTTAAAGAACAAAAAATTATGGACAATTTAAGGCCCAATAAGAAAGAGGGAGAGGTGTCAGAGGTGCTTACCAGAGACACCAAAGAACAAGGGGGAACCGTCACTAAACCGACGGTTCCACGGCCAGTACCGTCCAGCGTAGGTGCCCCCACCAAAGGGACAACTACCTCGCTGAACGTTTCCAAAACCAGTTCCAAGGAGCTGGACGAGAAAAAAGAACAAGAGCCCGCGAGTAACAAAACTGCTGACCCACTACGTACTGACGACCTTTTCTCTGCTGCCTGGCAAGTGGTGAGCCGTAAGGGGAAAGGCAAGGCACCCAAAAAGGTGACTTGCCGACCTGAAGGACCATCAGGAGGGTCCATCGCTGCAGGCAGTAGTGGAAAGGCCAAAAAGAAGAACAAGAAGCAGCGGGAAAAAGGCCGTAGAGAACGAGCGGCATTGGCTGCGTCCAAAACCAAAACCAAGGAGGCTGGGCAAGCTACTGCGACTGGGGTGCTTGGCGCTGGAACCAGTAGCCGCGCTGAAGCTGGGAAGGACAAAAATCCAGCCCAAGTGGAAGTCGCGGCCGCGGGAACCAGCTCTAGGATATCCGCCAGGAAGCAGCGAGCGGCCAAGCGTCCTGGGAAGAAGGAAAGAGCAGCCAAAAGGATGCTGGAAGAGTCCACCTCGCCTAGACACAAGAACGAGCTACGCTTCCGCTGCTAAAGCAGATTTGGGTGTGGCATTAACGTGTGCGCGTTCAGGTCAAATTACGAAGGAAGTAGCAGACGACATCCTCGTGGCAATACAGAGGAAGATGATCAGCGGCGCCTGGAGTAGCCAGGACTCTGATGCGTCGGGCCCAGTTTTTAGGGGCAAACCCGTTTATACGGAAGGTGTTCTGAAACTGTGGTGCGACGATCAGAAGGCTCTGGACTGGTTGAAGGGGAATATTGCTACCCTTGACCTTAAATCCAACACCTTACTGACAATAAAGAAACAGTCAGAGATACCACAAAGATTCAAATGTGGTATCCTTATCCCTGACGCCCGAGGGGCCTGGAAAGACTCACGCGACATCGGTCGCGTGCTGGCGTACCAGAACCGCTGGGTTAACATCAGGGACTGGCTGTTACTCAAGGCTGATAAGCAGACGAACGCGTGATTCCTCGTTGTTTCGGTGCCGGAGGATCATATCCCGACCCTGATGAAGGCCGGACGCCATCTTGCATGTGTATGCGGGGCGGTATACGTAAAATTCCAGGGTCGTGGAGGTAAATTCTATGATACTCCACCGAGCAAAGAGGTAGAAAACAACCCGGAAGATATGGATACCGGAGCCATGGTTACCGGTACAGCGGAATCACTGGAGGCCAAGTCCAGTGAAAAAACGACCTGCACAATTGAGCCGAAGCCCCCAGTGGAGATCGGGCTCAGCGGCAGCTCACTGAGTGACGAAGAATGACTGCATTTTGCCGACCACTTCCGACTCGGTGGCTGACGATGAAACCCGAGATCTTCTGGCAGGCCTATTTTTGGGCGGGGACGGGGAGGACGCGATCAATGATGGCGTACCCTTCGTCCAAAACTAGCCTAGTGCAGGCCAACCTCCACCACAGGGAAACTGCGTCGGCTCAATTACGCAAGTGGTTGGAGGTTCAAAGGACTGCCATAGCCTTAATCCAGGAGCCGTAGGTTGGGGCTGGTAAAATTAAAGGCCTAAACAACCTAAAAGGTAAGCTATTCTACAGCTCTGAACACGACAAACCTAGAGCGTGTATTTACACTACTAAAGATATATGTGCACAACCATTAACAGATTTCTGTTCTAGAGACATGTATGCCGTGGCAATACAATACACACAGGAGAGAAGATAAGTCGTCGCCTCGGTCTACATGCCGGAGGAAGACACTCCTCCCCCTCATGACCTCGGCAGGCTGGTGAACTTCTGCGAGAGGACCGGACTAGAGGTTGTGATCGGGACGGACTCCAACGCACATCATCCCCTTTGGGGAATGGAAAAACCAAATGAACGAGGTAAGGTTTTAGTTGAATATTTATTTAGTACTAACGTAACCATTTTAAACATAGGTTCTGAACCTACTTTCATAAAAAAACGCTGTCGCGCTATAATTGGCCTCACACTTGCAACTGAAGAAGCAGCCAAACTAATTACGGGATGGCATGTGTCGAAAGAGGCCTGATGCTCAGTCTATAAATGGATCTGCTTCGTACTACAGGTCGATATCCCCTCTACACCGCCATGGAGAAATCCCCGCAAGACGGATAAAACAAAATACCTAAATAGGCGTGTGACGTCTTCGCTCGCGGATTTTGAGGGGATAAATACTATAGCAGATCAGTCGCTCCTAGAAAAACAGGTAGAAGCTGTTACAAAGGCTATGATAGACAGCTACAATGAATCATGTCCAGAAATCACTCCACCAATACATGCTGAGGTAAAGCAACCGTGGTGGGGTAAAGAACTCGATAGGAAACGTAAGAAGGTAAGAAAAGCCCTAAATAGGGCCATAAATACCTCAATGGATGAAGACTGGCTACTATATAAGAAAGCTAAGTCTGAATACAAAAAATGTATCAGGTATCGACCCTCGACTGGGTGGCATAAATTCTGTGGCAACATAGAAACCTGCGAACAAGCAAATAGGATAAGGAATATTCTAGCTAAACTGAACACGTCGGGATCCATGTCTTTAAAGAAACCCGACGGTAGCTACTAAACATCGCCGGATGACGCCCAACGCATCCTAATTGAAACGCACTTCCCAGGTTGCTGCATAACCCAATGAACTTACCACTACACGACAAGCAACACGCCTACAGTCTAGGCAAATCAACAGAATCGGCACTTCATCAGGTAATTACAAAGATTGAAGAGGCCATCCAAAACAAATAAATATGTCTAGGTTCCTTCATAGATATAGAAGGTGCTTTTGACAGAACGAAATTCTCCAGCATAAAAGGTGCACTTAGTAGACATAAAGTTGAACCGGCACTGATTGACTGGATAGTTTACATGCTCAGTACACGAATAATAAAGATTGCTGGTGAATCTCAACCAATCCAAATTAGGAAAGGCTGCCCGCAGGGTGGGGTTCTTTTACCTCTCCTGTGGAATATGGCCATTAAAGAACTCATCAGCAAATTAAATGCCAATCACTTCTATACAGTAGGTTATGCTAATGACCTGACAATACTGGTCTCTGGAAAGACAGCAAGCATAGTGTGCGACCTGACCCAAGCAGCTCTCCGTATAGTAGAGAGATGGTGCAGGGAATACGACTTAACCGTCAATCCAAATAAAACCGTTTTAGTAATGTTCATACAAAAACGAAAGCTGAATAACTATCAACTTCCATGTCTTTTCAGCGCAAAACTCCAGCTATCCTCTGAGGAAAAATATTTATGTCTTACCTTGGACAGCAAACTTAACTGGAATAAACACATAAAAAACAAAATCAACAAAGCTAGTATAACTTTCTGGCAATGCAGAAACATGATTGGCAAAAGATGGGGACTGACGCCAAAAATCATACTGTGGCTTTACAAAACTGTAATTCGGCCCATGGTCACATACGGCGCTCTGGTATGGTGGACCAAGACAAATGAAGCCACCACAATTAAGAGGCTTCAGCGCTACCAGAGACTGGCATGTATGGCTGCCACAGGCTGCATAAGAACTACGCCAACAGCAGCCTTAGAAACGATGCTGGAGCTAACTCCGCTTCATCTACATATACAACATGAAGCGACTTTAGCTGCCATCAGACTCAAGACCCTAAATCTTTGGAGTAAGAATAGTGTCCCTCATACAAGCATAATTGATAGAATTCACTCTAAAATTCCTATCTTACAAGCCAAATACGATAAGATTCCTAAACAATTTGTTTTTGATAAGAAATACAAGATACAATTAAATGAAAACAGACAGCCCGAAGGATTAAGCCCAAAAAAGCTTAGAGTTTTCACCCATGGTTCTAAAACAAATAAAGGTGTAGGTTCTGGAGCTTTCTCTGAAGACCTCAATATTCACATAAACACACCGCTGGGTACCTATAACACGGTCTTTCAGGCGGAATATATGGGTATCATTCAAGCGGCCATAACAATAGATGCTAGGAAGGTTAATGACTTCCCCATCAGAATACTGACCGATAGTAGGGCGGTACTACAAGCTCTGAGTTGCAATGTGGTGAACTCGGGACTAATATATGAATGCCATCAACGATTAAATGAGGTATGTAAAAACAACAATGTGACTCTGCAATGGATAAAGGGACACAGTGGATCCAGAGGCAACGATGCAGCAGACGAACTGGCCAGAAGAGGATCGGCTCTGGCCACTATAGGGCCGGAACCAATCATACCAATCCCCTTTGGTAACGTTCGTTCACTGGTACGTAGACACTTCACTAATCAACACGCTTAGCTTTGGAAAAACCTAGTAGACTGTAGACAAGCTAAAGAAGCCCTGCCTGAAATAAACAGTCGCTTAATCAACGGTTTAATGAGACTGAACAAGCCGCAGATTAGGATAGTAACGAGTGCTATCACAGGACACGGCACCTTTAACAAACATTAATTTACTATAGGTGTTACAGATAGTCCCCTGTGCAGGGTATGTATGGGGGAGGAAGAAACGGCGGCCCACGTGCTGCTGAAATGTCCGGAGGTCGCTACGTACAGGGCTAAACATCTCGGCACGCCGGGATCACTCCCCGAAGTTGCATGCAACATCAAGGGACTGTTGAGCTTCTTCGGGGAGATCTCAAGGCTCGAATAATCACATTATTCCTGCCCACACGCAAAATACGCGCATAGACGTGGAGTTGCGGAAAACAGCCCGTCGTAAACTAAACTAAACTAAGACCTATCCGTCGGGAGACACTATTGAGGTCATTGACCATAGTCCTTAAGGCCTCCAGCAATTCGGCCATAAGGACTATATCGTCGCCAAATCGAAGATGAGTGATGTACTCGCCATTGATGTAAATACCGTATCCTTACCTGTCCAGTAGCTTAAAAACGTCTTCCAATGCATCGGTGAAGAGATGCGAGGATAAAACGTCACCCTGGCTTACACCTCTCTGCAGTTTGATAAGTTTCTTACTCTGGTTTTGTACTCGAATAGCTATCGTAGCCCTACTGTACAAACACTTCAGCACTTTGATATACTGACTAGGATTGATCGTTATTGAACATAACCAGTTATTGAAACTATCTATTCATACAATAGCGGGTAGCGGGTTATTGCAGTCCAACGAAACAATCTATTACAGTAGACGTTTTACTCAGTAATATGATTTACGTTTCACGAACGAGCGATCAGAATGAAAGGTAACAAATCTTTTTTTCGGCTATTTTCGCGATGCATCGGCTGTGGCTTCGGCCAGCTTCGGCTGTTCAAATACCACCGGCCATCGAATGTCGAGTGAGCGCGGGTGAAAAGTTTTATCTCTTTCGCACCCACCTACATTGCTTGTACATTTGACCTTTCTTCGGATAAATGTGATATTAGAAATGAAAAAGTAAGTGTGCATATTATGTTTATATAAAAATATTTTTGAATCGCTTGAATTTGCGTGGTCTTGACACTTGACCCAGTCTAAATTCGTCTCGTGTTTGATTTTTTTTATAGGATAAGGGTGACAAACGAACACACAGTCCACCTGATGGTAAGTGGTTGCTGCGACCCATAGACATCTACATCTATCCTCGTTTGCGAATCAAAATGCAGATGCGTTGTCACCCGTGAGGACTAAGATGGAATGCCTCATTTCCAGTAAAAAGGGCCTCCGGCCACCTGCACTCACCAAGCGAAACGCAGAGATAAACCTCTACTTCACGCTGGTATTCTGTGAGGTCGTGGTACCACCCCGGTTCGAGCCGGCCCATCCGTGCGACAGCAAAAGCTGCCGCGTGGCTCTACCACTGTTAAAAATTGATTGATGATATGGTTTGTTTTTTATTGTTAATATAGTTGATTTTCTTTTGTGCAACAATAATAATATTTGTAGTAAGATAAGAAGAGAATGCAATTGCATATATGTAATGTTATTTTATTTAAATCTAACTTAAGTATTGATTGTTACTTAACTCGTCACCAGCCAGTCCTAAGCCTGGATAAAACATGAAGGAGATTTCATTGCAATATAAATATTCTTAACACCAAAATCTCGATAATATATGTAATCTTAAGAAAACAGGAACACCAAACAAACTAATCAATGTTTCTCGTGAAACGGCCATAGTTTCATTCGCTACGTTTTTAAACACGTCGTGTAACACTATTGAAGCCGCTATTAAAATAGGGTGTTTCAAAACCGTCTATTAAAATAGAGTGTTTCAAAAGCCGCTATTGATATTCGATAGATCGTTTCGTTTCGTTACTCAAAAAAGCCGCTACTACCCACCGCTAATACTGACAGTCAACTTGGCACCGCTGACGGGACTGTAGCACTGCTCAAATTTTGACGTAATCAAAGGCTTTCTCAAAGTCCACATACGCCAGATATAGTAGCAAATTGTACTCTTCGGACTTCTGTACAATTTGCCGAAAGGTATTTATGTGGTCTATGGTACTAAAGCTTTTTCAGAAACCGGCTTGGTCAGGAGGCTAGAAGTCGTCAATTTTGCGTGTGAGACGATTCATAATGAGTCTGGAAAACGGCACGTGGATGCAAGCTCAGAAAGCAAATCGGTATAAAGTTCTTCAAAAGAGCGTTGTCGCCTTTCTTGATGAACAAGACCACCGCACTTCTATTTCACGCCTCCGGAGTAGTCCTAACATCGAAGACAGAATTAAAAAGCTTCTGTAAGACTTCAAGTACCGGTTTTCCAGCCAGTTTTATAAGCTCCATTGTAACTCTGTCCTCACCTCGGGCCTTGACATTTTGAACGTGCTGGAGATTCTTTCTAATCTCTCTCTGACTGACGATCGGGATATCATCATCTTGGATTGTTACTTACACTTGTGGCTCCAAAGATAATGTGTACAGCTGCCCATAGAACCTCTCAATCTCACTCAAAATCTCAGGTGCCCGGGAAACGATGCTGCCACACTCAGTTATCAGCTTCGACAGTTGGCTCTTTTTGGCAGACAGATCTCCGATCTGCCGAGGATGGTTAGGTTAGGTTAGACCTTCAACAAATACCGTTTGATGATACTGAGTATAAAGTACGCAACCTTCGTCTACACACTGACAATTTTTACTACGTTGTTAACGAGAGACTTGTGGTCGATAAATGCTACACCTCCTTGGGATAGATGGTTGCCCTCCCGGTGATCCTCTCTTCCGATGTGCTCTCTTCGGGTGTACTCCCCTCTCTTCGGACCTCAGATAATCCTATAATGTCCCAGCGTAACTTGTCTATATCTTCTTCCAGCTCCAGGATCAGTTCTCAGGGTGCGTGCGTTGTATGTTACCAGGTCGATTCGTTTTAGGTTGCAAACGAAGCTCCACCTGAGATTCTTAGCACCTCCTGTCCCGCCGTAACCATGATCGTGATAATGGGGCCGCCGGGGACTGGGGGCCGTCTCTTTGTAACTTTCATAATGGAGGGGTTTGCCATAGTTGCCACGCTTGTCAAACGGTTGTCAACCGCAGTTTTTTATTTTACAATTGTTATTATCAAGAAGATGCTGCTGCCCATCACCTTCCTGTTTCCTACTATCGCCTCTTACTACACCCATAGGAAGATATGAGGCAGTAGATATTCTTAACCGCCACTACGTGGCCAATTGGGTATTTATAACAATAAATAAAAGTATTCATTAAAAATATATTTTGTCCAAATGCTTCGTCCATTTACGGATAAAAAGACTACGTACACAAAACAAAATCAACTCAGCATGCATACTTACGCGAAGTTTTGTCATTATTATTACCAAAACAAAACAACACTTTGGTTCGAATTCCTGTGGCCATCCGTTTTTGTTTTTTCAGATTCACCTATTGTAAATTTATATATTTTCTATTATTGTATCTCTATTTATAAAAATCTATTACTGTCCGTTAGTCTCGCAAAAACTGAAAAAAAACTTGCCCGATTTTGATGACTTTTCTATGTATTTTGAGTGGGTACCCGATGGTTTAGAATCACATTTTGACGCGTTAGGTGGCGCTGTTGTCAAGATCCAGAAATGGCGGATCGCTAGTAATTAATAACTTATCTATACGAGATTTATATCTTAGAGATTTTCATCAAATAGCTAATAGTATAAGGTCTGTTTTATACAGTTTATTTATTTTTATATATTTTATAGTTGGTAGAGAAATGCTGCAGTTATTATTAGTATAGTTGTAGCACGAATGGGACGGCTCGACCGGGGAAGGACCACGCTCTCACAGAAAACCAGCGTAAAATAGCAGCTTAATGCTGCTGTGTTTCGTATGGTGAGTGTAGAGAACCGGAAACCCTTTTTACTAGAAACGAGGCATTCCATCTTATTCCTCACGGGTGACGACGCATCTGCATTTTCATCCGTAATAGAAGATAGATGTAGATGTCTATGGGCAACAGCAGACTTACTATCAGGTGGACTATGTACTCGTTTTTGTCTCCATTCCATTATCGGACCATCAGACGCTCATCGGTCTCCACCACTTTGTTGTCGACATACCACGCATTCGATCTAAATTGTTTGCTTCGACGTTCATAATATGTACAGCAAAGACAATATCTTTTCTGTATATATTATAATTATTAATAATTTTCCAAAATAATAGGTTTCATTTAAATGGAGTGTTTTCAAGGCAAGAACGAACAGGCTTTTGTTAAGCTAAATTATTGCTTAACCATCTTCGGCTGCAACACCACTTACTATTAGGTGGCAGAGTAGTCACACTCTGGCCTATTATATTTAGGAAAATTTTATGAACAAGGTATTATATATATACGAATATGTACGAATTTGAACAGGTCTATAATAACATACATGTTACAAAAAAGCTGAGCTCAGTGTGATTACCTTAAGGATTGTTTTAATCCAGAATTATCGTCAAAAGAGATTGGCATCGCTGTGCCGTACTTTATTTTTTTGTTTTTATATCATGAATGGAAGTTAAGCCTTAACTTAAGTCTAAACCACAATTTCGATTATTCAAAAACTTGCGATTATTATTTTCGTATCTGATGGTGGAGTTTTAGGGTTAGTAATTATAACAGATTAGAAATTGTAATATTTTATAACTTTATCGTTTAAATGGTAGAAACGGTCTTGTAATAAAACTTAAAATGAGTCACTCTAGTAGTATCCTAACAATTCACATCAACCAACATCAGCAATTAATGTGAACATCACTAAGTTATTATTGCGTACGAATTTATGTAAAAACTATGAGACAGTTATCTTTTGACATCATCTGCGAACTAACAAGTCTTGTTACAGCAACACTTCGCATATAATTTGCAAACTTCTTTCACTGTTCGTAACATTTTAAGTCAGTATAAGATGTCAGTTTCCATTATGTAAATATTCGCCAATAAATACTTGATTGATAATCTTACAACCTTAGATTGATTATATTTTAAGCGTACAACATTTAATTATAAAACTGTAAAATCAATCTAGTCTTATTGAATGGAATGAAATACCTTTAAATGCAAAACTATAAAAATAATAGGACGAGCTTTTTGTAAAATAATTAAATAGTTTCATATATGTAATTTTAATGTTTTTTTTTAAGTTATAAATATTTTAAAACTAACAAACAAAGTAAATTCTTCATATTTACATGGTGAAATAAAAGCAACAAGTAGAAATAAATAATCTACAAAAATGAAACATTATTTTATAAAAAATAATTTGTTCAAGTCACTCTTGGTTTTCGTCTTGCTATAAATACATAATTAGTTTACCGTGCCATTATCTCTAACGTCACGCTTACATTATTAAATTACATTAATTATTTACGCTAGAAGTTTAAATCCATATAATATTTCATGAACACAATTTTTCCGCATGATCATTTTCGAAACATCAACAAGTTGTAAAGATATGTGTGAGTGACAACGCATCTGCATTTTTATTCACACACGAGGATAGATGTAGATGTCTACGGGACACAGCAACCACTTACCATCAGGTGGACTGTGTGCTCGTTTGTAACTCGATCCTATAAAAAAAAAGATATTGTAATATTACATATTATTGTTTGTTGTGTGTTGTTGAATTTCACTATGCAATAAACTTTTTCATTTCACACACTACAGTACACCTCATGTAAAGTGGCTAGTGCAGTCCATCGACACATGCAGCCCACTCTAAACAAAGAAGGCTGAGAAGGCAAAGAAGGAGATGCGTTGTCAATTCTAAGGACTAAGATGAAATACCTCAAAGTAAGAAATTATACTGCTTTTCAGACCGAAATTGTGCCGCAACATATCAGACACAGTACAACACTTCCTAGGTCGACTTCTTTTCATATCCATAAATAGAAGTTGAACTTTAATTCAACTTTTTATACTCAACGTCTGTTGGCGACGCGCTTAAAAGACCATTTTTATAAGTTTCCATTTCATAAAAAATAAGTACATTTACACATAACTATTTACAATTAAAAGTATAAACACATTCCAAAAGCACCTGACTGCGTTGCGGCCGGGAGAGGGCGCCTAGGCAAGGCGTCACCGGTGACTGGGCGGCGAGGCACCAGCATACCAAGCATTGACACCTAACGGTGCCGCAGTCGGACTTGGGTTTTAACACCTTACGACGTGGCGCAGTTCTTTTGAGCAAGACTGCATTTTCATAGACAGACTGCTCCGTCAGATTCGCAGACGGGCAGTGCCCGACGTTTCCTTTTTCCATTCCTGCACGGACGGTTCACCGCGGTAGGCCCCGTCCAAGACTGATAGGCTTGTAGGGGCTGTAGGTACTGTAAAGCTGTAGTGACATTAGGGACCGTAGGCCAATAATTACCTTCATGCAAGATGAAGAGGGCACAAGACCAGAATAAAAGGGTCGAAGGGACCAGGACAAGGACATGGGCTTCAAGGAAGGTATAGTCTATTAGGCGCATTCCTGAAAAGGTTTGTATACAGCAGTTGATCAAGACGTGGCAAAGAAAATGTTATGTTGTTGCATGTTAAACTTAAATGTAATACATACTATCTGTTACGGCCTGCAACTGCCTATCCCAGGAGTAGGATCCTCCGCGGCCCATGAACGGAAGAACCTACAAGCAGGTACAGGTCGGGCGTCCTAACGCCAAGGGTTAAAGGTTTCTGATTACATTAAACGATTCGGGGGGAGCGTCACACTATAATAAAAGGGAGCTTACTTACCTCTATCCAAGGCGACTGGTCCCTTTTGGTTCGGTCAGGTCGCGTGTGGATGTATAGTGCTAGGAAAGTAAGGGTGAGTGATGTGTAACTGGGTGTGGCTGGTAGTGTTATTGACCTGATTAGACCGTTACCTCTGCAGCAGTTCGGCCCTCAGCACCTCTCCAAACTACGGTCTCCTTCCGCAGTCACTTTCTTCGTTTTCTACGATGACAGTTCTTTAACTCTGTCGTACGATTAACTACCTTACAGAAGCCACTAACTCTCGTTTGTTATAACGCTTGACTCGCGAAATGAACACAGAACGTACTGATCAAAGGTCACCGTTATTTCTAGAATATCAAATACCGCACTAGTAGCTAATACGGTCGAATCCACTTATACAGATTCTGAATTAGACACTAAGTCCCGGGATGAAGCTAACAAAACAGGAATGCGCATTACAATTCCCAGTGGTATATTTACTATACGCGCCTATCATATTCCGCTTCCGATTTCCCGACCAAGAACGCGTGTTTTTCTCTCGACGCGATGAATTGGACTACCCTTTTTTCCCGCGTGTCCTCGAAACGACCGGACGTCGAAACCGGTATCGTAGAGGCGCGCGCGCCTTCTGACGTCTATTATTGACACTAACGCTTTTGCGCGAACACTATCAGTAAATTTAGGTGTTGCTGGATGTTTTCTCAAGTAAAACATTTGTTACGAATTTTTTTATTTTAAATTGTTGCTGAAGTTGTACGTACAGGGCGCTGTGAAGATAACGTATTTCAAAGCGTACTGTACATCTTTACGCTTTGAATAACGTACACGGTACTTCAGCAAGGCTGTGGTTCTAATATCCGTAAAAGGCTTACAATGCTCTGCGAGTCCTATATAACAATGCGTTTAGGACGCTGTTGCGGCTACCTCGGTTCTATAGTGCGTTCGGCTGTGTTTAGTGTGGCGTGGATAGACGACTTTGATGCAATCTCGCACAAGAAAACATACTCGCTATTGACCAGTGTTAATGGGAGTAGCAACAGCATCTTGCGCGTGATAGCGGAGAAGATGCATGACCCTCTGATTGATAAACCCATATAGAGGAATAAATTCCAATAATATAGTGTTTAAGTACTAACATAGTAATTAATATTTTATTGATACTAACACCTATGTAGTCTTATCTCGTCTGAACAAATACTTACTTACTTATCTTCAAGCATAATCCCTGACGGGGTAGCCAGAGAGAACAGATCGCCAAGTGTCACGATCCTTACATACCTCTTTCGCTTCTTTCATATTCATTATCTTCTTCATACATGCACATCTAGGTATCCGAGTACTCTTGACCCTCCCCTCTTCGAGCAATTTGCACACATGGTCTTCGAGAGTTAGTCTCGGTCTACCTCGACACCTTTTAATATTAACTTTCGCGCTATATATTTTCTTCACTATTCGGTCTTCACTCATTCGCTCAACGTGCCCAAACCATCGAAGCACGCCCTTATCAATTTTTGTGATAAGGTCAAAAATTTTTGTGATATGGTCGTCTGAACAAATAAAATAATTAATAAAATAAAACTGAAAATATAATGATCATTTATTTATTCATTACAGCCTATCAAAACAAACCAATTATGCGTGTCCTAATTGATGATGATGAAAATGAGATTTTTAAACATTGTAAAATCTTACCAGTTTATGACCAAATTAAATTCATGTTATTAAAGAAATATTTCTTTTACGATAGTATAAATTCATACATAGATCAACCTGTACGTACGCGCGCTATGACACAAAACCGGCTCCGGTACATCACTGCTAATAATATCTACGGGCAGCGGACGGCCGCTTATCAGGTACCGCATTTAATAAATAACTTACCTTTCGATTTACGCGAAAAAATTTCACAAAAAAACATTAAAACTAAACTCAAAAGCTTTTTCATATCTAAATTATAATTGCTACTTACTTAACAATAATATATCTACCTGCCTAGTTCTTACTTTTACCTTGCTACTACTGACTTTAACCAAGTTGTTAACTTAGCTTCTTAGTTTTTATATTCTTACTATACATACTAACAACTCACATACCTAACAACTTACGTAAACTGTGTCTTGCACATAATATGCTGACTTAAACTAAATTATTTAGCATCAAGTCAAACCTCCGTGGTTTTCAGATGTTAATTAGACCTATACACGTATTCTTTCCTTTTGATCTGATAAATAAACTAAAAAAAAATTAAAAAAAATTTAAATGCTGAACATAGGCCTAGCTCATATAATAATAATATTATATTAATTAATTATAATAATACTAATTTGGCAAAATTGCCACACTGAGCAGGCGGGTTTTCAGCTGCAGTTGTTTATTACATTGAGTTGTTATCAGTAAGATACTGCCGCTCATCTCCCACTCACTATCTCTTACGACTCCCTCGATATGATATACATATGATATGCGGAGTAGTCTCTTACGCCGCCCTTTAATGGATTAATTATTGTATCAAAATACCTGTCAATATGTCAATAATGCTTACAAAATTATATCACGAAAGAACTTCTAACGCTTCAACGCCAACATAAATAATTACAGTTGATAACGTATCAAATTATCTAATTAGTGAATATACTCCAACATACATGTATCAGTTTCAGTGTCAGTTTTGATATTGCGAAATGTTTTCTGCAACACGTTAGTAACGATTTTTCTGATTTTAAATATTAATTTAATCATTTATTACAGGCAAATCAAAAGCCTACTGCTGAATATAGGTCTTCCCAAAAGATTTCCTCATAAGCCATTTGTCATAGCTACGACGGTAAGCATGCGGGTTGAAGACCGCAGTTTTTATTAGTTCCAGTAATACCCATCTCCTACCCTCTACGTTCTCTATCGACTCCCACGAGATGATATGGAGTAGTGACTATACTACGCTGCCACTAAACGGCATGATTTTAAATTTGGTAAGTCCAAATGATTATAAATCTAAATTACGGACATTTTTATCACTTTTTAGATCTGAACTATGTTTAAAGTTTTAAGTCTCTAGCTCACCGAGAAGCTATTGCAAAATTTTTATTGAACAGACAAGTAGACAAGAAAAAGAGTAAATAAAAATGTGGTGATAAAATCATCAATCATCAATCAATCAATCATGTGCACGTCACTCGATATGTCGACTTTGAGGATTCCGACACTGGTTAAGACAGCAAGGGGACTGCCTTGAAACTGAGGAGATACGACAAAGGGTTCTTTTTAGCAGTAAACGCGCAAACTTGTGTCTTCTGGGGATTAAACTGGGCTAGATTTAGTCGCCCCCAATCCGAGACTTTGTTCAGCAAAGACTCGACTTCAGACACAAGTTTGTTCCGGTACTCGGCGACGTTTTCCCGAGAAATATTGGCACGGCCGGTGTATAGAGCATCACCAGTGCTGTCATCTGCATAGCAATGAATGCTACCAGTTAGCAACAAATCATTGATATGCAGAAGAAACAGCGTTGGTGATAGCACATAGCCTTGTGGAACAACAGCGTTAATAGGCTTGTAGTCGAAGCATGCACCGTCTACAACGACCTTGATGTTCCGATCTGCAAGGAATCTGGTGATCCAATTGCACAATTTCTCGGGAAGTCCATAGGAAGAGAGCTTCGAAAGAAGCGCTTTGTGCCAAACCTGATCGAAGGCCTTCGCAATGTCCAAACTAACGGCCAACGCCTCCCCCTTGGACTCTACTGCCTCCGCCCATCTATGGTTCAGGTAGACCAGAAGATCACCAGCTGATCGACTCCGACGGAAACCGTATTGGCGGTCACTAATCAGCTGGTGATCCTCAAGGTACCCCATGAGTTGGCAGTTAATAATGGATTCCATTATTTTGGAGAACAAGGAGGTGATCGCGATAGGCCTATAGTTGGACGAGTCTGAGCGGTCGCTTTTTTTAGGGATCGGGTGAACAAAAGCTGTCTCCCATAAATTCGGGACTACGCCTTGGGATTAGGAGTACCAGAAAAGACGCGTTAGGACCGGTGCCAACTCCGAAGCACACGTCCTCAGCACAATTAGGGGATTCCGTCAGGGCCATTCAACTTCTGGTTTTCCAGGGAGAGGAGTGCTTTGCGAACCGAGCGCTGTAAGAACAGAACATCCGGCATGGAGCACTCACACCATGAGATGTTCGGCGGTGTAATTCCCCCGTCATCGAGATACGAGTTGGACGCAAAAAGGGAGCCTAAATGGTCAGCTTTGTCTTTTACGGCTTGGGCCAGTGAGTCGTCCTCCCTGTGCAGAGATGGTAGTGATGGCTTACAGAAATTTTCTTGGACAGCCTTAGCGAGAGACCAGAATGCACGGGTTCCCGAAGGTTTCTACTAGTTTCTTGCCAATTCTGCCCATGTGCTCTGACTTTGCCTTGGCAATAACTTTTTTGAAGGACGTGGAGGCGAAGTTATACTTCTTTTTAAGTGTGCTGGTGTTTACATCCCGAGTCGCCGAAGCCGCAGCCCAATTTATTTATCTTTACGGGCTTAAAACAAGGTGCACATTTTGTATAAAAATATTGTAGACGCACAGTTCAATGCGCTGGATGTAGAAGCGTGAAAATAGGACAACTTTTTTTATTACGTAGTCATGCACTAAGAAAGGATTTTGGAATTATCCTTAGAGGATGAAATATGGTGATCCAGCTTTTAAGAAACTTTTTTACGATGCGATTTCAAATTTGCTGAGAGGAAAATTATTTAATTATTTTTATAACTTGAAAATTAGTAACACTAATATATAGATTATAGATAGTAGTAATGAATTAAACCCTTTTTTTCGAAATCTTAGTTGAAAGTGATAAGACAAGAGTGCGAAGTTTGCGTGAAAAAAATGGTTATAATGGCGTGGTGGTGGGGAAATTCGTAAAAAAAAAATATGTTATTCTTATATTTAAAAACCAGCTGACTTTGGGCCTGATCACACCTATCATATATTTATAGGTCAAAATACTTTCCTCGGTTGAATTTAGTTTTATTTTGAATTTGTTTACTGGATGAGACTTAATATAGATATATAGATATGTGATTTCAATTTCATTTTGTTAAAGTGTTAGGTATTTTTAACTTCAGATAGGCATAGGATTGTAGTTTCCATTTCAAACATTTTTATACTGATTTCAATATGGTGCCTCATACCATAGTACAGATAATTGATGGTAGAACTTGCCACAAATTAATAAGAATTTGGAGCTTGCTTATTTCGGGAATTCTCTTATCTGTTGTATAGAAATCACGTGTTGACTAGCGAAATTCAGTAGCAAATTATGGATTACGTTATTGACATTGGTCATTTTGTTGTTTATATACAATATTATGAAATAAATTCATTTAGTTTGCAAAATTTGTTTCTTGATTCGATCGTGGGTCCGGCAAATATTTCGTTTTTGGGCCCGTCTGTTTGCCCGTTTGTTAGTTTGTCTAATTGACTGGCTAACTGAATGTTTCTATCCAGATTAGTGTCTGTCTCAATCTTTGCGACATTTAAAAGTACAAACAAATCATCACCAATTATCATAATTATGAAAAGCACTAATTCTAGACGAACGAAATCCCATAACTTCGGTCGCCTAGAATTAGTGCGCGTGCACTGCCAGTATCAAATAAACTTACAGCCCACTTGCTCTCTTTTATAACCACCATTATTAATTACTTTAAATAAAGTAAGCATGGTGGAAATCCTCTTCATTTATTTATATGCCTCTAAATTAATATAAGAAATTTTAAATATTTTAATTCGGAAATAGATTTGCTATCTGTTGCTATCCGTTAAATATGAAAGAACGTATTACAAGCGTATTGAAGTGCTTATGTCACATTATATACGCATCAAAAAGTTTGCTTTCACCAGCAAAAGCTGATATTTTTAAAAGTTAACTTTATCAAGAAAAGGTATTATTTATTAGAAAAGGTATTATAAAGGTGTTATTATATTTTTGTTATATCTTTTTCTAAATATAAATACACTGTTTGAAATTAAAAAAAAAACTCTTTTTTATTTTTTAATGACAAAAATTGAGTAACTCAATCCTAATGCAATTGTAACAGAAATTGAATAATAGAATATATAAATCAAATGTTATAGGTTTAGATATAGTTATATACTAGAGCCCAATGACTTCGTCAATCTTACTTAGCGGTACCATGTAGCGACATCTATGGAAATGTATTAAATAAAGAACGATGTATTTAGCGCGTCAAATTTTCATATCGATATACATCGCAACCGCTTCCGTAGATAGATAATAGATGGCGCTAGAGTAGTCAAGTGAGCTCGGCCACGGTCCTTATTGCTTTGTAAGAGAGATATAATATGATAAAATCTGCATCAAAATCCGTTGCGTAGCTTAAAATATTTAAGCGGACAGACGGCGGGAAGCGACTTTGTTTTATACTATGTAGAGATAAAAAAGAATGCACCAAATAGTCCATAGCCACTTATAAATTGAAAGAATTTTATTTAATACATGTCCTTTAAAAAGCTTTGTATGTATATTTTATAAGGTGCAGTATTTTGAATAAATTATCAAAGGTGTGTTTGATAAACAATGATACCTAGTAATTTAAATGTATGAAACTAAAATATTGCATTAAAATAATAGACAATAAAGTTCTACACTTAAGCAAGTGTAATAATTTCCTATATTTACGCGAATAATTCACCTAGAATAAAATATTTAAATGCATTAAATTATAAAGCTAATTTAGTCGGTATTTTCAGTCTATATAAGGGCACAATTGTGTATAAAGCTGCAGTAACATTAGGTAAAAGGTTGTATAGCGAACTTGATTACAAAAAAATTATAACACGTCTACTTTAATTAAAAAATTACTTCAATGAAAATAATAATAAAAAAATAACTAAGTGCAGTTAAAATTTTTATTAAAAAGAACAAACTTTACTTATACTTTAGTTATATTAATTAAGAAACCCATAAATTTTAAATTTAGATTTAGGTAGTTGTTAAGTGTGTTGTTGCGGTTTCTTAATTATTTCAAGGGATCCCTAAAGTTTCATCCACTTCACTTTAGGTCAAAAACTTCACGAAACCAAAGTTTATTTTAATTAAGATTATTTTAGTATATTTTAAAAAAGGTATCAAATTGGGCTTAGTTTACAAATAAAATGAAATACCTATCTAATTTCCATCCTGAATTTGTGCAACCACTTTTGGTGGGTTTCAAAATGTTAGATAAATTTAATTTAACCTTTTTTGATGACAATGTGTCCTTTCTAAAGAGATATTGGAAGTTTTTATACTTAGTTCCTTTAACGGTGGCCTACATTACTTGCATGTCGATATACATGTTTAACATATTCAGTGAGGAAATCGACGTCACCGAATTCGCTTACATGGTCCCTGTGTATATTAGTTTTGTTACGGGTATGATTTATTTAACTTTTGTCATATATTTCAATATTAAATAGTTAAATACAATGAATAATTATTTTGTTTTCCAGCTGTAATTAAAATAATCATTATATTAATAAAAAGAAAAGATATTTCTACTTTAGTGAATGACTTAGGCAAAAGCTGGAGAACATTCAATTTAAATAGTAAGCAAATCGAGCGGAAGGAACAATTAATGAAAAAACTTAACCTATTTCTGAAAAGTAAGTCGATTTCAACTTAAAAATAATGCTTTGCAGTTTTTTATACAAGTTTCCTATTGAATTAAAATTATATCACGTTGATCATAAACAAATATACATACATGCAATACACGCAATACAACTAGTTGTACATTGCAAAACAATTTACAACTAGTTGTAAGAGGCTTAAACTAGGTGCAGCTAATTGCGGTAGGTTAAAATTAGGTGTATTCGATTTATCCATGACTAAAAATGTCTGGTAGGGTCGGGGAATTATTCAAATGAGTATGACATCTATTAAATTTGTCAAAAATACGAAAACACATAATATTATGTAAAAGTCCACCTGATGCTACTAAGCTATAGCTACTAAGTTTTTAACTGCACTTAGTATTATAAACAAAGAGAGACAGTTGCTTTGTTACCTCTGAGGACTAAGATCAAGCGCTTACCGGTCCAGGTCTGAGAATTTTTTATCTGATACAAATACCATCATATTATTTCCCATCTTTCTAAACTCTCTTCTACATTATCTATCTAGGTATACGTCTGATTAGGTACCACCCTCTTTCCGCTCCTCTTTTCTTATTTTTACCACTAAGAATTACTGCAAACACTGCTGTGTTCGAGTCTAAAGGACTCATTTATGCAAAGTTTGTTTCCATAGGCTGTAGAAGCCGATTTACCATGATGTGGACTGTAGATTCGATTATCATTTCAATTTGATTTAAAAAATAATTAAAATTATATACCTGACAGATTGTTTTCCATGTAAAGTTTTTATTTTGACCCTTACACTGTAACCAACAAAGGCCTCCATTTAATATTAGACAGCATAGTATGGAACACTCTCAAAATTCAAATATGTTTTATACGTGGTAGAGCCATAATGTAGCTATATTAATGATATAGTTGTAGCACGAATGGGTCGGCTCGACCGGGGAAGCACCACGCTCTCACAGAATACCAGCGTAAATTAGCAGCTTAACGCTGCTGTCTTTCGTATGGTAAGTTTAGAGAACCGGAGGCCATTTTTACTGGAAACGAGGCATTCCATCTTAGTCCTCAGGGGTGTCCATCTACATTTTAATACGTAATCGAGGATAGATGTAGATGTATATGGGCCACAGCACCCACTTACCATCAGGTGTACTGTGTGCTCGTTTGTCACCCGAAGTCTATTAAAAACAAAATAAGTATTTTGTGTGTATTATATAATCTGGAGCTTTACTTTACAGTGTTAAGAATACCTCAATATTTAACCTTAGATCAACTCAAATAAACAAAATAAATAAATGTATAATATAGACATAGAGATAAACGGTCAATAATTTTAAAAATCGTTGTATTGTTTCTCACTTCAACGCAAAAATCCTCTAACACAAATATTTTGAAAAGCTATTTGTGTAGAGACCCTATTTACCGATACTGCCTATCAAAAAATCCATTGCTGATCCTAGGCCTCCCCACAGATTGCCACATAGGGAGGATATTTGCCATATTTGCCACGCTTGCAACGGTTGTCAACCGTAGTTTTTTATTTTATAGTTGTTATTAGGAAGACTATATTGCCCATCTCCTGGTTTGCTTTCTTCTGTCGCCTCTTATAATACTCACGGTGGTGGATATTATAACACCATCACCGGTCTTTACACTATTTGCTGCATTTTTAATGTATATTACTGGTATATTATATACCAAATCTTGCTAAAATGGCTTTTAATTATGATGAATTTATGTACTACCATTTTTATATATACTTCAATTCTTTACACCATTTATAATAATTTAATGTTTGTTTTAGTATTTTACTACGTTAATGTAGGAGCGGCTTCATTACATTTGATAACACCTTTAGTAAGCGTTTTGGTTCGTAAATTTGTGTTAAAACAGGACTGCAAGCTGGTACTTCCGTTTCAAAGTGTATATCCTTTTGATACTTCTGAAGACTGGGTCAAATATCTTGCAATATACGCATTTCAAACGTTCACAGGTAAGTATGTTTTAGTATTTCTGTGTTTTTCTGTGCCTTTCATAACTAAATATTGAATATATAGATATTAGATATTTTGAAGAATAAAAAAAGTGGCCAAATGCGTGTCGGGCCACGCACAATGTAGTGGTAGTGTTCCGTAGTTGCCCCTCACAATACATGGCTTTCATTGATAATTAGCATAATAAGTAAATTCGCGGTATGACCGCTATAATAACTAAAAATGGGTCTAAATAAGAAGATCATAACTGAAGGGCTTATTTCCAAATTAGTCTTATATGAATGTTATTAAAAATTAAAGAAATAGAAATGGTATTCAAAAAAGATTAAAAAACATACTATCATGTATACTTTTCACGTTTCTAAAAGCAGCGGTTTAGTTGATAGAGGGGGAGGGGAGGGGTGCACATGACTCTAATGAAAAATACCACTTTAAAGCTAAACATTTCGCAAGCGAACCCCTGAATCGAAAAGATGTCAACGATACCCCACATGATGGAATAGACGGTTAAAAGGAAAATCATCCTCCATTTACTTGTATGGGAAGTACCCAAAATAAAAATGTTTTTTAAAATTTTGTATCACATTTTTCTAGGCGTGATTAATATCTATAACTGTGCTAAATAACAGATTAGTAGCACTTAGGGTGTCTGAGCAACACCGGGGACGAATGGACATGGCGAAACTTAAAGTGTTCCTTGTTGTGTTACAACGCAACACGAAAAACGAAATGATAGTTTGTTTTTTCAATATGGATTTATGCATTATAATTGTAATGAATTATTTTTTAGTAACTCCTTAGTTATGCGTCATTTTATTATATTAAACTTGGTAAATGACAGGCATTGTACACATCCTGGAATTTTGCTGTAAATAAGTACAATATTTACAAATTGCTCTATGAATAAATTTCTAACTCTATAAAACGAGTAACTTTAACATAACTTGAAAAATTATCCCATACTCGTCATGCAAGCGTGAGTACTGATTCAGAATTTCATCACAATCGATGGGATTTGGCTTGCAGTTTTCGAATGAATAATTATGGCCTACATACCAAATTGCGAAGAATAGCCAACAGCGTAGGACAGTATTATATTGACCAAGTGCATGCGCAAACATAGGTGTGTGGTCTGTTTCCTCGCTGTCATACTCCGATGGAATGGTAAAACACGGTTTACGACTGCAAAACCACCTATGCAGTCAGTTTTTAATTAATATACCAGCTGTTATCGCTTGCTAGAGCCTCGTTTATTAACTACTAGGATGCACCACGTACAGTTAAGATTGGCATCTGTAGTCATTACATCTTCCTTGCAACATATATATTGAACCTCTTCTTTATCACCCCGTGAAAGTCTAGAGCTGGATTCCTCGCATATTGTTGGGAAAATTTGTCGTAATGGTCATAGATAGCAGACGCATTGACAATCTTAGTATCTAGGACCAGCTTAATGCTGCTGCCCGTGGCCAGTTGGTATCGGAACAATCGGAAGTGTTAAGATTTTATGATAATTCCTATAGACGTCTCCTAAGAAACATCTCACGTAAGAAAATGAGGTAGCATTGTGTTATTCAGACACCACACGGCAATTATATAATACAATTTTTATTTACCTAATTTAAACTTAATTTAAAAAAAATTGCTACAAAGTTTTTATAGTAACGATCTTATGAAAGATTGAATAATTACTAATAAATATTAATGTGTTAAAGTTAAATTATTTTCAGCGTTCCGTCTAATTTACGTATACCTTGCCTCAGAATATTTGATGATAAATTTATGTGCATTTCTTGCCATTAATTTTGCACTATTATCTCAAGACTTGATTAATGTTCCCCCGTACTTAAAAAAATGGAAATTTCCGAGTCAATATTCATTCAATGAACAACTTGAAAGAGAAAGCACAAACATTACAATACAGCAATTTGTAAAACGTCACCAAAAACTGATAAGGTATGAGATGTGTATTTAGTTACGTTATTTTGTTTTCTAAAATGTTTTATTTATTTATTTAACAGTTTATGTACAAACATAATTTGATAAGAAAATGGTACAAACATAATTAAGTACAAAGGCACTGCTTATTTCATGATGAAATTTAGGTATTCCGGCAGGCATATTGAAGGAGAGTTGAAAGAAATAGAGGTAGTCAAAGTGTGCACTTGCATAGATATACATATACTATACAAATATATACATACTTATATATACTTATATACATATATAAATAAATATTATATATTATAAAAAATATATATAATTCAATATATATTTGTAATGTTACTTATATGCATACCAACACATTACGATTTAATAATTATGGAGTGAATGATAGTGCTCTTTAACAAGTCTTTTAAACATAGACACCGATTTGAACTGAATTTTTTTATTTAACTATTATATAACATATTTTTTAATTTTACTAATATTTATTTCAAAAAAATGATAATCATCAAAAAACGATCGAACCCCACAGTAGTCACATATAATGTGTATATGTGACATCTCACTTTGGTACTAAGCATTTACAGCATAACGTGCTGAAAAAAACGATTTGGTTTTTTTTAAACAAAATTAAAAATATTAATTGAGTAGCGACATTAACTTCAAATTTATAAAAGCTAAGTACTGAATTACTAACTCGAATAAATTCATTAAAAATAATTTGGTTTTTTTATCAATGATCTTCACATTTTTGAGACACTTATTATCAATAGTTAATAAATTAATTAATTAAATTTACACATATAAATTAGTTTATATAACACCACACTTTACTACAAACGCGCCCGCTCAGTGGTCAAATCAATTAGCGCGCGCTTCACCGATTTCCTGCAAAACACTTCCGTCCCTTTTCAGGAAATGTATGTATGTACATGAACCATTTCGAGCTTCTTTCGACCGCAAGAAGAAATTTAATAAAGGCATATTATGGTCTGAAAATTTCATAGATTCACTTATTCACTGATTCATTGACTTACTAACTTACTTACCGATAAGCACGGCCACTTCTAGGATCGTTAACTATATAAAAAAGGAAAAAACTGAATACTAAAAATTATTAATTTGATGCCGAAAAAATGTTGAGTTTTGACCATTCTTATCACTTAACTGAGCTTGGACGGGAGCTTGGCCCCTGTTCTAATCTCAGCTATTTTATCGGCAAAGCCACAATTCCTGACACTTATTGCGAACAGAAGATAAAAACTTCTAGTTCGATTGTGGTTGATATTTTTAGATAAATTAGGTGAGCACGTTTTCTAAAAATTACTTAATGAAATTGTATTTCATATGTGTGACTTTTTTAACAAAGAGATTGACACACACTTAATGTTTCTATATTTATTTATTTTATTTATTTATTTATTTAACAAACTACAGATAATACAGAGAATATATTATGGTATAACATAAGCTTAATGAAAACTAAATTAAATGAACACTTTTCCACTACCATCTCGAGACGGCGAAGCCGGCCTGGCTCTTTCTGACCGAGACGCAGGTGTCCTCACCAGCTGATACTTCGTATCTCTCCTACCAAACAAATTGGAACACTCCTTTGTGCCTCGAGCTGAAGTTTGCGTATACGTCAGTGACGACATCTGTTCTCGACGCCTTGGCAGTCTTGAAGGTTTGGACCAGTCCATCCTTTGGCTACGCGTTGATAGCGACAACCATCCGCGCGTCTACGGGTGCCTCTATAGGTCCCATAGCGGTAATCCCGAAACAGACCGACTCATCGACCACGTCCAAATGGCTACAGATTCCTTGCTACAACAGGTCCCATCCGCAGAGATCGTGATCCCTGGCGATTTTAACGCCCACCACGCCGAATGGCTCGGTTCACGTTTAACCGATCATGCGGGGAGATCTGTTTATAACTTTGCCTTGGCATATGGTCTGACACAACTGGTTACTTCGCCTACGCGGATTCCAGATGTGGGGGATTTTGATTCCAGATGTTGGGACTTTCCCTGTTGGACCTTCTGCTGACTTCTCATCTGGACGTATATCAGGTTTCCGCCGATGCGCCTCTCGGCTCTTATAACCATTGTCTGATCCGGAGTGTGGTGCCACTCACGCTCCCCTCGCGGTTGCGTTCTGCAGGTTGCCGCCGCGTTTGGCATTACAGGTCGGCGGATTGGGAAAGAATGCGGTCTTTCTTTGCATCCTACCCACGGGGGCGGGTTTAATTCTCGCTGGATGATCCCAGCGCTGTTGCTGACTCTGTCACTGATGTGGTGCTACAGGGAATGGAACTATTTATTCCATCACCTGTAGTACCCATTGGAGGCAGATCTCAGCCTTGATTTAGTCGCCTCCAGGTCCTTCAAAAGAGTTATTGCCAAGGCAAAGTCAGAGCACATAGGCAGAATTGGCGAGAAACTAGTTCGCCTTCCTTCAGGAACCTGTGCATTCTGGTCTCTCGCCGAAGAATGTCCAAGGGAATTTCTGTAAGCCATCACTACCATCTCTGCACAGGGAGGACGACTCACCGGCCCACGCCGCAAAAGAGATAGCCGACCTTTTAGGCTCCCTTTCTGCGTCTAACTTGACTCTTGATGACGGAGAGAACACACCGCCGACCATCCCGCGGTATGAGTGCTCCATGCCGGATGTGCGCTTCTTACAGCGATCGGTCCACAAAATACTCCTCTCCCTGGCCATCCACAAGTCGAGTGGGCCTGACGGAATCAGACTTCGATCGCGTTTGCACAAAGCACTTCTTTCGAAGCTCCCTTCCTATGGGCTTCCCGAGAAATTGTGCAATTGGATCACCAGCTTTCTTGCAGATCGGAGCATCAAGGTCGTTGTAGATGGCACATGCTCCGACTACAAGCCTCTTAACGCTGGTGTTCCACAAAGCTGTGGAATATTACTAGACTATTACCAACGCTGTTTCTTCTGCATATCAATGATATGTTGCAAACCGGTAGCATTCATTGCTATGCGGATGACAGCACTAGTGATGCTCTATACACTGGCTGTGCCAATATTTCTCGGGAAAACGTCGACGAGTACCGGACCAAACTTGTGTCTGAAGTCGAGTCTTTGCTGAACAAAGTGTCGGATTGGGGGCGACTAAATCTATTCCAGTTTAATCCTCATAAGACACAAGTTTGCGCATTTACCGCTAAAAATAACCCTTTGTCGTATCTCCTCAGTTTTAAAGCACTACCCTTGTTGCTTCAGCCAGTATCGGAATCCTCGGCGTCGACATATCTAGTGACGTGCAGTTTCGTGGTCACTTGAAAGAGAAGGCCAAATTGGCCTCTAAAAAGCTTGGCGTGCTCAGCAGAGCCGGACAGTGTTTCATGCCGGCACAACGCCTGCAACTTTACAAGGCGCAGGTTCGGCCTCACATTGAATACTGTTCCCATCTCTGGGCTGGGGCTTCCAAGTGCCACCTCCTTTCACTTGACCGCATCCAGCGTAGAGCGGCTCGAATCGTCGACGACCGTGTCTTTTCCGATCGGCTCAATTCATTGGCGCTGCGAAGAGATATTGCATCTCTTTGCATTTTCTTTCGCATTTACCACGGGGTGTGCTCTGAGGAATTGTTAGAATTAATCCCAGCCACCATAGTTATTTACATTAGTTAAGCTTAGTTAAGCTTAATAAACAGAATAAATCTCATGTAGTGTGTGGAGAATTTAATATCAATCTCCTGGAAACTTCTTCCATCAGTATTAAATTTTTCTCTTTGTTGAAATCCTTTAATCTTGATAATTTATTCTTTGAAGCTACACGAATTGCAGGGTGTAGTGCAACTTGCATTGATAATATTTTTACAGGTGTTGTACCAATCAACAAATCAATAATTCAAAAACTTAGTTCAGATCACTGTGGACAACTGGTTTCATTACCTTATATGCACAAAAAACAAGAAATTGAGAAAATTGTGTTTGTTCCTATTAATGCAAAACGCCTGGAGAGCTTTCGAAGTAACATGGTAAAAAACCTTCCATCGCTTTCTTATAAGAACAATGCAGACTATTTATATGGAGAATTATTTACCCTTATAAGCAAGGAATTTAAAAAACATTTACTTCTAAAACATTCTCCAGAAACAGTCGCAAGGCATTTAATGAGTGGGCAACAGTAGGAATTCATAAAAGCAGGCGAAGGTTATATGACCTTTACCATGAAAGATCATATAATCCTTCCGATGCTTTTAAATCACGAGAATCACAAGAATATGGCAAAAATTATTCTTAAATGTTTAAAAGAGTTTACTCCACAGCCAAATCGTTACATATTAGCAACATAATTAAGACGTTTAAGAATAAAATTAAAATGACTTGGAGTATAATTAACAGCGAAACCGGTAAAGAGAAACCTCGTAACTCAAACTATCAATTAAAAATAATAATGAATTAACTAAATCAAATCAAGAAGTCGCAGCGGTGTTTGAGAAATGTTTCACTGATATTCCTATCTTGACAACAGAGTCATTGAATACTTCTCCAACTGTCGCCGAGTCATTACTCAAACAGAATGTTAAGACCTGTTTAAAAAAATTTAGATTTGATAAAGTATTACCGCAAGATATTGTAAAATACTTCAAAACCATTGATGTAAAGAAAACCGCAGATTTGTGAGGGATTTTCGTGACAGTTATTGCGTCCATAATAGATTTAATTGCATCTCATCTTGTTATTATTTTTAATACTTGTATCGATTCTGGTGTGTTTCCTGATTTAATGAAGTATAGTAAAGTAATACCTTTATTTAAATCTGGTAGTACATTGGACCCCGCTAATTTTAGACCTATTTCTGTACCACCAACTCTCAGTAAAATTTTTGAAAAAATAATTTTGGATCAATTGTTAAATTTTTTTTAATACAAATAAATTACTTCATAAAAACCAATTTGGTTTTACAAGGGGTCGCTCGACGTCGGACGCCGGTGTTGAGCTTATGAAATATATTTTTAATGCCTGGGAGAATTCACAAGATGCCTTAGGCATTTTCTGTGATCTTTCTAAGGCTTTCAATTGTGTTCATCATGAGACATTAATCAGGAAACTACAACATTACGGTGTAAAAAATTTGGCGCTTAGACTTATTACTTCATATTTAAGTAACAGAACTCAAAAAGTCGTGATCAATGGTAAAGGTTCTTCCGGATCGGTAGTAGCAATGGGCGTTCCTCAGGGCTTGATTCTTGGTCCATTCCTGTTTTTAATCTATATTAATGACTTACCTTATCTTGTAGGGGACAATCAAGATATAGTATTATTTCCTGACGATACCTCTTTAATTTTCAAACTCAAACGGCAGTTAATTAATTATGACGGTGTAAATAATGCTATATCGAAGTTAGTACATTGGTTTATACGATAATAATAAAAAACAATATGCTCTCAAAGGGCAATGAGACAAAGCGTATTAAATTTACAATACCTAATGTAACACATTCGAATACCAATGTGCTGTTAAATGGGGAGGAGTTGAGTCTTGTGGATACCACTGTTTTTCTCGGTATTACTATTGACGCGAAACTTTAATGGGGCCGCCATATATCTAAATTAGCAAGCAGGTTTAGTTCTGCAGCATATGCTGTAAGAAAGATTAGAAGTCTCACATATGTTGAGACAGCTAGATTAGTGTATTTTAGTTACTTTCATAGCGT
This sequence comes from Parnassius glacialis, assembly GCA_033319125.1. Lineage (NCBI taxonomy): Eukaryota > Metazoa > Arthropoda > Insecta > Lepidoptera > Papilionidae > Parnassius > Parnassius glacialis. Next base: position 8,911,035 of record JAVANC010000022.1, on the reverse strand, counting down.
AATGTCTTATGGAAATTTGCTATCCGGTAATGCGACTGATATTGAAGCTTTATTTGTTTTGCAAAAAAGAGCCGTTCAGGCGATTTATAATCTAAACTGTAAAGAGTCCCTTAGACAAAAATTTAAAGAAATAAACATATTAACTTTGGCATCGCAATATATTTATTAAAATGTAATATATGTACATAAAAACATAAATAGCTTTAATAAGAATAAGTATGTGCATACTTTAAACATTAGGAACAAACATAAGCTTGTAATACCAGTTACTAGACTCCACAGAATCAGTAATTCATTTATGGGGCATTGTATACGCTTTTACAACAAAATCCCAGAACATATTCAAAGTTTGTCAATAAACAAGTTTAAAAGTTTTATTAAAGAGAAACTACAAAAAGGGTTATTATAATATCGAGAAATATATGAATGAAAATAAACCCTGGGAATAAGGTGATCGCCACCATGCTGGTTCTATGAAAAATCATTAAAAATTGTATAAACGAAATTACACTGTTAAGTGATGTTTGAAAAAAAAATCCCGCTGGGTTTCTTGCTGGTTCTTCCCAGGACAGAGGTATTTTCCGAACCAGTGGTAAATAAAAAAATAACTTTCAATAAGAATTATGTAATAATCAATATTGAATAAAAAATATTCTATTCTATTCTATTCCACCAAATTTCACGAACGCATATCGCGGCAGAACTCCCGATACCATCCACACCATCTGGATGATCGGCGGTCCACCACTGTGCGATTTGGAAAAAAATTTCTTCCTCGCACAACTTCCTTGTGGAAACGATTACCATCACCAATTTTTCCGGACCGATACGACTTAGGGACCTTCAAGAAAAGAGCCTACTCCTTTTTAAAAGGCCTGTTTCCCTGGTGTTGCGGTTATTCATGGGCGGCGGTAGTCTTACCGTCAGGTGAGCCGCATGCTCGATTGCTCTCCTCCTGTTTGTTCTCCTATAAAAAAAAAACTTTGGGAATATAATATAAGGGGACAAAAGTGAACACTTGTTCGCACGATCCAGACAAGATCTTAAAATAATATTTTTATAGTGTACCTAATTAAACGGCAGCTGAATGAAAATAAAGAGGGCAATTATAATATATAAAAGTTTTATGACCATAGAACTGACAAACATACATATTATGTAACAACATAATATATTGAATAGAAAAATCATTCTTGATCATCGAGCAAAACTCGAACACGACTAATTTTTATTGACGATGAATTTCATATTTGCAGATTATCAGCTCAGTTGGATGATATTTTTAATCGAATTGTTTTCGTTATCTTACTTTTAGTCACAATTGTTGTGTGCTTCTTCGGCTTCGCAATAACCGTGAGTAACCAACCCTCTTGTAACTTGAGGGTTCTTCATTTAATTATTTTTATTTCTTGAGGCAATTAAAAAAACCCTTTAAATTATATGACATGTTCAATTATTAGTCTGGATATGTGGTTATGGTTAAGGTTTTATACGAAAAAAATTAAGGCATTTTTATTTAATTAATTTAGCATCTATGGAAAATGTAACGCATAACTTGTGTGGATTACAAATTCCTCACCATCATCAGTCTTCTGAAGTTCACTACTGGATATAACTTTCCATGACTGCGCAATTTGGATTGCATTTTCCGTACCTTGCTAGTTACTCACAAATTAAATTCCTGACCTTAGGCTTTTCATAAAATATAAAATGTTACAATATTATAATTATCAGTTACATCACCTAATCATCAATCACGTAATCAATATATTTTTATTGTACAAGAGCAAAAATGGTAAAGCACGTTGAAGCGATGTTATCAAACTACCTTAACTGAAAGGACTGTTACAATTTAGGAATGAAGAACAAGAAGTTATAGTATATAACATATAGAAAATCAAATAACTAATTTTTAAAGAACACTAACTTAATAAAGTTTGTCTTACAATACTAACGGAGTACACAGCTGGACATGGGTCTACCCCTTGTAGGGAGAATTTGCTTTAATTGATTAACAATCGCTTCCCGTTGCCAATCAAAGTAATAATAATAATATTCCGCAACCATCGGAACCTCTCCGCCGCCTGGATAGACTACAAAAAGGCATTCGACTCGGTGCCTCATACATGGCTTAAGAGGGTCCTCGAGCTGTACAAGGTTGACTGTACGGTTCGAGACTTCCTCGGGCAGTGTATGAGGCAGTGGAGTACGATCCTTTGTCATCTAGGCCAGCGGATGACGGCTGCGGAGAACTACATAAGGATAAGAAGGGGTATCTTCCAGGGCGATTGTTTGAGTCCAATCTGATTCTGCCTCTCTCTGAACCCTCTCAGTATCTTACTGGAGGGTTCCGGGAGGGGATTTCAGCTTCGGAAAGGAGGTAAAAAAGTGACCCACCTTTTCTATATGGATGATCTCAAGTTATTCGCCTCCAGTCGCTCCCATCTTGTGGAATTGCTGAACATCACTTGTGATTTTAGCAATTCTATTGGAATGGAGCTGGGGACGGATAAGTGTGCGATGCTCTATGTCGAAAGGGGAAGGGTTGCTAACTCTGCATGGGCATGGACTTATCTATGGCCATCAGCATAAGGACCCTTTCCGAGGCTGAAACATACCGATACCTGGGTATGTCACAGAACATCGGTGTCGATGAGGCGGGTATGAAGCAGTCAGTTTGCGATGTGTTTTATGCATCATTCGAGGTCGTCGATAATGAGGCTGTACTTGCCGCGGAAGCATGGTAGGCGCGACTTTTTAGCGCGCTTACTCTGCATAATCGTGAAGTGTGCAGCCTCCGTAATTATTTTCTGACGAGAGCGGATGATCCATTCTACAGGAACGTCATTTCTTGTGATAAAGGACTTACCCCTCTATCCTTAGCCAACGAGCAATGGCAAGACCCGGCAGTACAGAGCATTTCCGACCGGGAGACCGTATGGAAGGAGAAGGAGCTCCACGGGAGGTTCTACAAGGCTCTACATGAGCCTTTCGTAGATACAGTTGCCTCCCTCCACTGGCTACGTTTTGGTGACCTCTTCGGGGAAACCGAGGGCTTTGTCCGTGCAATACAGGATCAGGTTATTAAGACCAACAACTATCGGAGATACATCCTAAGGGATGGCACCGTCGACATTTGTCGAGCTTGTCGCCATCCCGGTGAATCACTTAGGCATGTCATATCCGGTTGTTCGGCGCTTTCTAACTCTGAGTACTTGCATAGGCACAACCTAGTAGCCAGGATTCTACACCAGGAGCTCGCTCTGAAATACGGTCTCGTGGATCGGAAACTGCCTTATTATAAGTACATGCCGGAAGCCGTGCTCGAAAATGACCGCTCCAGGCTCTACTGGGACCAGGCCATCATCACAGACAGGACCATTCTTGCGAATAAGCCTGATATTGTGCTGATGGACCGGAAACAGTCAAGGATATTTTTGGGCGACATTACCATTCCGTATGACGAGAACCTCGTGAAAGCCGAAACAGATAAGCGAACAAAATACCTGGCTCACGAGGTGACCGACATGTGGGGTGGCATTCCGACCAAAATAATACCTGTAGTCGTTTCTGCGAACGGGTTAATCCCAGTCAGCCTCTCGGGTATTTTGAGGCGACTGGGACTCCGTGACGGACCGCTCCAAGCTCAAATGCAGAAGGCGGTGCTCCTCGATACCGCCCGCATCGTCCGCCGGTTTCTTTCCCTTTCCCCCTAACCCTCGGCCGTTTGGTCTCCCCTGCCGAGGGCTTCCATCTGGTTGAGTTTTTATTTTTTTTTTTTTTATGCATTTTTTTTATTTTGTTGATATTTATGTATGTTTATCATTTTCATTTACAATTATATATTTATACAGCCCAACCAGATGAGTAAACTATATAGATGCCCCAAATAATAATTTCATTAATTCGCTTAAACATGGTACAGCAGAGGTGATACATAGTTACATATTGTACATAGTTCACATGTTTACCACATCTGGCATGCAAAAATTATAATTTAAATAAAAATAATTAATTATGTACATTGATTAAATTAAACCAAATAAATATAAATTTAAAAAAAAATAATTACAATAATAATTTCAAGCAAAGAAGTTAATTATGTATTATTCAATTATATTAAATTAAGTTAAATTAAAATTACAATCATCATGTCAATCAATATAAATATTAAAAATTAAAATGTCAAAAGAGTATACAAATTATTATACAAAAATAAAGTCTAAAATATAGTAAAGTCAAATTTAGGCAACAAGATTTTATTCATTTAAAAATTGTTTTACATCATAAGCACATTTTAATAATAGCCAGATTTTGAGTTTGGTTTTAAATTTACCAGTTTCTTTCTCTTCTTTAATGCTTACCGGAAGTTAATTGTAAATCTTTACACTCATCGCGTAACAGCCATTTTGATAAAAGGCAGTTTTAGGTATACGTTCTATACCTGACTAAAGCAACAAACAGACGGCCCCCAGTCCCCGGCGGCCCTGCTATTCCTGGCTACGGTGGCGACCAGGGTAACGGCGGGGCAGGGGGTGCTAAGAATCTCCGGTGGAGGTTAGGTTGCCACCTTAGACGACTCGACCTGGCAACGTACAACGCACGCACCCTGAGGACTGACGAGAAGATCGTGGAGCTGGAAGAAGAGACAAACAAGTTACGCTGGCATATTACAGGATTATACGAAGTCTGAAGAGAGGGGGAGGACACAGTAATCCTTGAATCCGGCAACTTGCTCTATCACCGGGAGGGCGACCATCTGTCCCAAGGAGGTGTCGGATTTATCGTCCACAAGTCTCTCGTTAACAACGTTGTAAAGATCGGGAGTGTGTCGACGAGGGTTACGTACCTTATACTCACCAAACGAATCACCAAACGGTATTCGCTGAGGGTCATACAGGTTTACGCACCAACCTCGGCACACCCCGATGAGGAGGTGGAGGAAATGTATGAAGATATCTCTAGAGCCATGCATTCCTCCAAAACCCAATATACGGTGTTAATGGGAGACTTCAATGCAAAACTAGGCACAAGAGAGGATGGTGAGCTGAAAGTAGGGAAATTTGGAATAGGGCAACGGAACCCAAGGGGCCAGCAGCTGGCCGACTTCATGGAGAAAGAGGGACTCTCTATGATGAACTCTTTCTTCCAGAAGCGGACCCACAGGAAGTGGACCAGGTCAAGCCCCGACGGTTCGACAAAAAATGAGATTGACTTCATTATGACGACCAGACGACAACTGTTTAGTGATGTCTCCGTGATTGCGAGGGTGAAAACTGGTAGCGATCACCGAGTGGTTAGAGGCACACTGAACCTAAACATTAAGTTGGAGAGGTCTCGTCTAATGAAGTCAACGCTCCGGCCCTCTCGTGCTCTGTTCCAAAGTCCGGAAACCTTTCAGCTCGAGTTACAAAACCGTTTTCAGTACCTAGAAGACTGCAATGAAGTGCACGATATGAATGACAAGCTCGTGGAAACTGTCCATGCGGTCGGAGCTAAGTTCTGCAAGACCCGCCGCAGAAGAACACAAAAACTCTCCGATCACACTCTTAATCTCATGGCTGTTAGGCGGGAGATGAAGCTACATTCTTCAACAGACTTGACAGCATACAGGCAACTGAAAAGACAGATCTCCAAATGCATGCGGTGGGTCTTACGCAACTTCAATACAGCTCGTATTGAAGAAGCGATCGAGAGGAACCAAGGCTCCAAAGTCTTTGCCAGAGATCTGTCTGCATGAAAGAGCCAACTGTCAAAGCTGCAGACAGAGTGTGGCAGCATCGTTACCGGGACACCTGAGATTTTGAGTGAGACTGAGAGGTTCTATGGGCAGCTGTACACGACATCGTTGGAGCCACACGCAAGTGTGAGTAACGATCCAAGAGCGAGTCTCATCCGACACTATTCCGAAGATATCCCGGACGTCAGTCTGGCCGAGATTACAATGGCACTCCAGCGCCTTAAAAACGGTAAGGCCCCAGGCGAGGATAGAATTACAGCGGAGCTTCTGAAAGCGGGTGGAAGACCGGTACTTGAAGTCCTTCAGAAGCTCTTTAATTCCGTCCTCCATGGTGGGATTACACCGGAGGCGTGGAGCAGAAGTGCGGTGGTCTTGTTCTTCAAGAAAGGTGACAACGCTCTCTTGAAGAACTACAGACCGATTTCCCTTCTGAGCCGCGTCTACGTGCTGTTTTCGAGAGTCATTATGAATCCTATCGAGCGCAGACTTGACGACTTCCAGCCTCCCGAACAAGCCGGTTTCCGAAAGGGCTTTAGCACCATAGACCACATACATACCCTTCGTCAAATTGTACAGAAGTCCGAGGAGTACAATTTCCCACTATGTCTGGCGTATGTTGTCTATGAGAAAGCCTTTGATTCCGTCGAAATTTGAGCGGTGCTGCAGTCCCTTCAGCGGTGCCAAGTTGACTGTCGGTATATCGAAGTGCTGAAGTGTTTGAACAGTAGAGCTACGATGTCTATCCGAGTACAGAACCAGAATACGAAACCTATCCAACTGCAGAGAGATGTAAGACAGGGTGACGTCATATCCCTGAAACTCTTCACCACTGCATTGGAAGACGTTTTCAAGCTTCTAGACTGGAAAGGATACGGTATCAACTTCAATGGCGAGTACATCACTCACCTTCGATTTGCCGACGATATAGTCCTTATGGCAGAATCGCTGGAGGATCTAAGCACTATGCTCAATGACCTCAATAGTGTTTCCCAACGGATAGGTCTTAAAATGAACATGGACAAAACAAAGATCATGTTTAATGTCCATGTCACACATATGCCGGTAGATGTTGGGGACACTAAGCCGAAGTTGTTGACGAGTATGTTTACCTGGGACAAATAGTCCGACTAGGTAAGTCCAACTTCGACCGAGAGGTCAATCGTCGGATTCAACTCGGTTGGGCAGCGTTCGGGAAATTACGGCACATCTTCTCGTCAGGTATACCTCAAAACTTGAAAACGAGACTGTACACCCAGTGCGTGTTGCCAGTGATGACATACGGAACTGAGACGTGGTCCTTCACTGCTGGCCGGTTGAGGAAGCTCAAGGTCGCTCAGCGAGCTATGGAGAAGGCTATGCTCGGAGTTTCTCTGCGTGAGAAACTCAGAAATGAGGATATCCGCAGTAGAACCAGAGTGACCGACATAGCCCAACGGATTAGTAAGCTGAAGTGGCAATGGGCCGGCCATATAGCTCGAAGAACCGACAACCGATGGGGAAGAAAGGTTCTCGAGTGGCAGCCTCGTACCGGTAGGCGAAGTGTAGGGCGTCCCCCCACTAGATGGAGTGATGACCTGGTAAGATATGCAGGAAGTCGATGGATGCAGGTGGCTCAGGACCGTGCTTTGTGGCATTCTTTGGGGGAGGCCTTTGTTCAGCAGTGGACTTGTGAAGGGCTGTAATGATGATGATGATGATGTTGTATACCTAAAACATACCTTAAATATACCTCAGATGCTTTTTTGTACATATGTAATTTTTTTTTTACATGAACACTTGCTTCAAAAATGTGCATGCCTGGTAAAGTTAGTATGTTCAAATCCTTAAATAAGGGCTTACACGAAACATACCATTTGGCCCCAGTTAAGGCTCTCACACACTTTTTGGAGCTATAAAAGCTCTTTTTGAATAAGATATATTCGATGGCTATCGCGACATAATAAGATCTTTCTAGCATTTCCAATGTTTCATCCAGTTATTTCACATTTGTTATCAAATTTCATATTTACATTAGAGTTATAAGTCCCCAACTAGGCTGAATAATTTCAACAAATAACTTGATAACGTTTTGCTTTTAGATATCTCATGGAGTTATAGAGAAACTAAATGATTTTATCAGCGTTTTAGGTCTGTTGTTTCCAACGTACATATTGTGTTACTATAGTGAATTATTAACATCTGAGGTATGTATAAGCTCAATACCTTCTATCTATGAATTATGAATTTTTGGTGATAATTATTAATTGTTTTAATGATGTTATTATTTCATTATTATTCCATAACTAAAATAAAACTGCAGTGTTGTACACTGGCTACAATAAACTAATACAGTAAATGACGCATTTTAATTGGACTAAAGTAGAAAGTTTATATATATGTATATACATATATATACACAAATATATATATATATATATATATATATATATATATATATATATAGCAAAACATATTTATTTATATACTATAGTAGTCAAGCACTGGCTTGGAACTCCTTGCAACCTACTACAACTACTTTTTCCATGAATATAGAAATAATATCTACCAAAAAAGGGAGGCGCGTGCAGATTATATTCTTCTGATTTTAGTCTTCTATCTTCTCAATCTCTAATATCACTAATTCGCCTGCCAAGGTCAGTGATTAAGATCAATCTTCCATAGGGAGAGGTCCCTGTCTTGTAGTTACCGTTTACTGGCCGAAAAGTGGATAAAAGTACTTACACAGTTTACCTGATGGTATGAATTCCGTACAAATACTCTGGCTCTTGAAGACCTACATCTACCACTGATTAAAAATCCAAATGGTGGCGAATCTTTGCTTTGTATATATATGCAACGGACATTCGACGATATACGTTTAAGTTTCCTTTTGCGTTATATTTACGTTACGTTTTCAATACGCTTACGATATGTTTACTTTATGTTTACGTTAGGTTTACGTTACGTTTACGTTACATTTACATTACGTTTACATTACGTTTAGGTTACTTTTGCGTTATTTTTACTTTACAATCACGTTACGCTTACGTTCCACTTACGTTACGTTTACGTTAAGTTTACATTGTGTTTTTATCAATATTTAATCTACATATGTACACTCACTTATATTTTATCCCTATGGGTACCTACTGAAAGTTTATTAGACGGACGTTTACTTTTGTTGCTATGTAGTTAAAACAATTTATTTATTATTTATTCACACTTTATTGCACTCGTCTCAAAATAAAGGACAGGACTGCTTTATTCATTTAGCCATTCTCTTCTAGACAGATTATGGAGTAGTATATGCATCATATTCCTTTTTCTTAAGTCCCACTGATCCCTATGACATCTCTTCGGACAAAAGATAGGTATTACCTATCCAAATATAATTTAAGACTGATAGCAAATATGCTTTCTTATTATTTACTTTTTAACTCAGCCAAGTTTTTGGCTACCAAGACTGATTTTATTGGGCAGGATAATTATTTGACAATTAATTTGGAATCAGTTCCAACTAATTTAAATTAGTAAATGCGACAATAGAGGCAATCTCTAGCAATAATAAGAGTTTAATTAACTTTGAATGCAGCCCACAAATAAGTAATAAAAATTGTTTACACCTGGTGCATCAAAATATACAAAGCATGATGGGCAAAGAATTAAAAGTTGAATTGTTTTTAAATATTTACAACATACATATCCTTTGTATTACTGAACATTAGCTAAAAGATTATAATTTCATGTTTAATTTCTGAAATCACCAGGTGGTCAATTCCTTCAATAGAGAAAAAAGTATACGTGGTGGCTCTTTAATACTAGCAGATAAATCATTATTATATAAAGAACGTAAGGATATAGTGAGCCTCTCTGTTGAGCGAACTGTAGAAATGGTTTGTGTCGAGCTTGAGCACCTCATTGTTGTAAATGTTTACAGACCCCCTGTTTATATCGTATAATCTTGTTAATTTATTCTTAGAACCAACACGTATTGTTGGGCCTAGTGCGACCTGTACAAAAAATATTTTTACATATGTTAAGCCCTTGAATAAATCAATTATTCAAAATTTAAGTTCAGATCACTGTGGACAGTTGGTATCATTGCCTTACATACATAAGAAACAGAAAAATAAGAAAGTTGTGTTTGTTCCAATAAATGAACATCGCTTGGAGAGGTTTAGAAGTAATATAATAAAAAGACTTCCATCACTTTCAATTAAAAACAAGGCTATTTATTTTTATGGTACGTTTTTAACAGTGGTAGAGCCATGCGGCAACTTTTGCTGTCGCACGGATGGGCCGGCTCGAACCGGGGTGGTACCACGACCTCACAGAATACCAGCGTGAAGTAGAGGTTTACCTCTGCGTTTCGCATGGTGAGTGCAGGTGGCCGGAGGCCCTTTTTACTGGAAATGAGGCATTCCATCTTAGTCCTCACGGGTGACAACGCATCTGCATTTTGATTCGCAAACGAGGATAGATGTAGATGTCTATGGGCCGCAGCAACCACTTACCATCAGGTGGACTGTGTGCTCGTTTGTCACCCTTATCATATAAAAAAAATTAAAATTATAACTTGTGAATTTAGTACGATATTTACTTCTAAAACTTCCTCTTTTAACAGTCGCAAATCATTTAATAAATGGGCGACAGTAGGAATTTATAAGTGTAGGCGAAAGTTATTTGAGCTTTATAATGAAAGATCATATAATATTAATGTTATATTTAGAGATTATGTAAAAACATATTCTAAAATATTTAAAAAAAAGTTTGCGCCACAGCTAAGGCTTTGCATTTAAGTAACAAAATTAAAACTGCATCTAACAAAATTAAAATGACCTGGAGAATAATAAATAGTGAAACGGACAAGGCCAAACCGCGCAACTCGGATTTTCAATTGAATATTAACAATTATTTAACCCGATCTGATCAAGAAGTTGCTATGGCTTTTGAAAAATATTTTACTGATGTTCCTTTTTTCTAACAAAATCATTAAATTCTTCTCCTACTGTAGCCGAATCATTGCTCAAACAAAAAGTAAAGGCTTAAATTTAAATTTTTAAATTCCATAGAGTACTGCCAAAAGATATCGTTAAATATTTTAAAACTATTGATGTTAAGAAAACGGCAGATTTATGGGGAATTTACTTTAAAGTAATTTTATCTATAATAGATATAATAGCACCTTATCTAGCCACTGCATTTTATACAAACGTCGAATCTGGTGTGTTTTCTGATTTAATGAAACATAGTAAAGTCATACCTTTATTTAAATCTGGAATTACATTAGACACCGCCAATTTTAGACCAATTTCTGTACTACCAACATTTAGTAAAATTTTTGAAAAAATAATTTTAGATCAGATGTTAAGTTTCTTTAATATTAATAAATTGCTACATAGAAATCAATTCGGGTTCACAAGGGGTCGCTCGACAACTGACGCTGGAGTTGAGCTTATTAAACATATTTTTTGTGCATGGGAGAATTCAGAGTATGCCAAGCCCTTCGACTGCGTTCACCATGAGACATAAATCAGGAAGCTACAGTACTATGGTGTCAAGAACATAGCTTAAACTTATTATTTCATATTTAAGTAATAGAATGAAGAAAGTTATTATCAATGGTAAAAGTTCTTCCGGCTCACCTGTACTAATGGGTGTCCCTCAGGGCTCGATTCTCGGCCTATTCCTGTTTCTAGTGTATGTTAATTACTTACCTTCTCTTGTAGAGGATAATCATGATATAGTATTATTTGGTGACGATACTTCCTTGATTTAAGTTAACTTAAACGTCAATCATTTAAATGTGACGAAGTGAATAATGTTATATCAAAATTAGTCCATTGGTTTAACGTTAATAATCTACATTTAAACGGAAATAAAACTAAATGTATTAAATTTACAACAACGAATGTTAAATTTCTGAGTACTAATGTGTTTTTAAATGGGGAAGAACTAAGCCCTGTTGAATCCACTGTTTTTCTTGGCATCACTCTCGACGCAAAGCTTCAGTGGGGCCCCCATATATCCAAACTAGCAAGCAGACTAAGTTCTACAGCCTATGCTGTAAAAATGATTAGAGGTCTCACTAGTGTCGAGACAGCTAGATTAGTTTATTTCAGTTATTTCCATAGCATAATGTCTTATGGGATTTTGCTATGGGGAAATGCGGCTGATTCAGAAACTATTTTTGTTTTACAGAAGAGGGCCATTAGAGCTATTTACAATCTAAAACCGAAATTTATCTCTAAGAGACTCTCTCTTAGAGATAAATTTAAAGAAATTAATATATTAACTTTGGCCTCTCAGTATATTTACGAAAATTTAATGTATGTTCACAAAACAGAGGTAGTTTTAGTAAAAAAAGTAATGTGCATTCTGTAAACACTAGGAACAAACACAAGCTAGTGATACCAGTTTCTCGACTCCACAGAGTCAGTAATTCATTCTTGGGGCAATGTATACGCTATTACAACAAGGTCCCGGAAAGTGTACAGGCTCTCTCTATCAGCAAGTTTAAATGTTTTGTTAAGTTGAAACTGTATAAAAAGGGTTATTATAGTATAAATGAATACATGGTTGATAATAACCCCTGGGAATGAGGTGATCGCTTCCAAGCTGTTTCTAAAATATATTTTGTACTTATATAGTTTGTATAAACATTATTGTAAAATTTGCTTAAAAAAAGTCCCGCTGGGTTTCTTGCTGGTTCTTCCCAGGACAGAGGTTTTTTTTCGAACCAGTGGTAAAGTAAAAAATGACTTTCAATAAGAATTACACATGTGATCTATATTGAATAAAAAATTATTCTATTCTGTTCTTTTATCATAAATAAATTAAAATCACTAAAAGTACTGGGTTTGATGACATTTGTGTATCAGTGTTAAAATATGTTTGTTCTAGTATTGCGCCCCTACTTAGCCACATTATTAATTCATGTTTTGAATAGGATATTTTTCCATCAATATTAAAGACTACAATAATTAAACCCCTTCATAAAAAAGAAGCTAAATCCGATATGAAGAATTAAAGACCAATAGCCCTAACTATTACATTCTCTAAAATTATTGAAAAGGCTATATATAATAAATTATATAATTACTTCGAACGTAACAACATCTTTACCGCTGATCAAAAATAATTCTGAAAGAATATGTCAATAAACCTAGCTATCTATGAATTTTAAAGTATGATATATCCAAGAGTGGATGCTAGACAACCTTCTTATGCCTTGTTCATGGATATCTGAAAGGCGTTTTACTTTGTGGATCATGCAAAACTTTTAAATAAACTTGAAATATACGGTGTAAGGGGCAATACTCTCGATTTATTAAATTAGTTCCTCAGTGAAAGAACTAAATCACGGAAATAAGCAAAATTTGTTCCAAACATAAAAATGAATTAGATTATAGATCCAGTCCTAGAAAAGTTAAATTTGGTGTCCCACAAGGAAGTGTTCTGGGGCCACTACTTTTTATTATTTATATAAATGAACTACCTAAATCTACCAACAGTCGGATGATATCTTTTGCAGATGACTATACAGTTATTTATAATAATGAAAACGCCATAAACAATAGCTTAAAGTCAATAATTGAGTGGTTACAAAACAATAATTTAATAATGAATATAGATAAAACTAAGAAAATGCAATTCAAACAAAAAACTAAACGTAGTTTTAATACACAAATTCAATTTAATGGCAAACAAATCCAAATAACAATAACTACAAAGTTTCTTGGCGTTCACATGAATGAAAATCTGAAATGGCAAAGCCATATAGAATTCGTGTGCAAAAAAGTGACACAGTCGTCTTATAACCTATATATGCTAGCAAAAAAGTCAGTCTCCCCACATTACTTGTGGCTTATCATAGTTATGTTGCGCCCAGGCTTAGATATGGAATAATATTTTGGGGAAACGCCACTAACTGGGATAAAGTATTTAAATGTCAAAAAAATGTGTATACGTGCTATGTGTGGTTTAAAAAGAACTGATAGCTGTAAAGATAGTTTCATGAAATTAAAATTACTTACCGTACCATCACTATACATATTTGAAATGTCTTTATTTATCAGACAATATCCATCATTATTTAAACTAGAGATTTCGAGATTTCGCAATAGAAGCAGATTATATAATAACCTTGGTAGAAAATATAAAACTACCTTGTATGGGAAAAGTGTGTTTGCTGTTGCTCCAAAGACATACAATAAGATTCCGAATAACATCAAAGAGTGTAACAATATACAGAATTTTAAAGATACATTTTTTCCACTTTCTAATTGAACATTCATTTTATTCGATAGATGAATTTTTTGTCGAGTGTCAGAGTTAATAAAAGTCTAACGGATACTACATAGTTTTATCAAATTAAAGTTATATATGATTTAAAAACATTTCTATAATTTAAATGAATATATTATAATACTCGTAGAATACAAATATTATTTAATTTGATTTTCTATATAATTTTATTATATTTAATTTTTTTTCATTGTAATTATAATTATTATTATCATTGTTCTTTCTTTTACTTCACAATGTGATTGTTAATTGAATTGAATTTATGGAATGTTCAATAAATTATCTAATATTGTATACCTAATTTAAAAATGTAACTTAATAATGTAATCTAATTTAACTTAATAATGAAATCTAATAATGTAATTTAGTAATAATATTTAATAATGTAATTTAATATTTTATAATTGCTACGCCCAAACCTGGTTCAAATGCGGACTATTTTTAAAACACATCTATTTTTATCATTTGATTGCAATAAAGATTATGAAAGATGAAAGTAGTGAGATTTTAGTGAAAATTTAATAACTCAAAAACAAGTTAATATACCTAGTCGGGTCATAAGTATTGTCACACAGTAAAAACTTTTCTTTTAAAATGCTGGCCACAAAAAAGTTTATTGAATTCGAATTTCGAATTGTTCATGAAAATAAAACTGTATACTTTTTAGAATTTTACTCATTTTTAAATATGGAGTGGACGCTTAAAGAAGACCGTGTTGCAGTTATTGCGTTGCATCGTTGCGGTTACGCGCCAATTCAAATTTTTGACATACTGAAAAATTTGAATATAACCAAAAGATTCGTTTATCGTACCATCAAACGATACAATGAAGACTCTAGTGTAGATGACAGGTCAAGAAGTGGTCGCCCACCAACCACGGTGAAAAGGGTGTTAAATGAAGACTTAGGGCTTCGGGCATATCGAAGAAAAACAGGACATCGTTTGAATGCTCGTCTAATGGACCTGAGACTGAAGAGATGCCGCGCTTTGTTGAAGTGGTACGCGGGAAAAAAATATCGGGAAATTCTTTTTTTGGATGAAAATATTTTTACCGTAGAAGAGAGCTACAACAAACAAAATGATAAGGTGTACGCACACAGTAGTGAAGAAGCGAGCAACCGTATTCCGCGTGTCCAACGAGGTCATTTTCCATCCTCGCTCATGGTATGGTTGGGAGTTACTTATTGGGGCTTAACAGAGTTGCATTTTTGTGAGAAAGGTGTAAAAACGAATGCAGTTGTGTATGGAAATACAGTCCTGACGAACCTTGTGGACCCTGTTTCTCATACCATGTTCAATAACAGGCACTGGGTATTCCAACAAGATTCGGCGCCAGCTCATAGGGCGAAGAGCACACAAGACTGGCTGGCGGCGCGTGAAATCGACTTCATCCGGCACGAAGACTGGCCCTCCTCCAGTCCAGATTTGAATCCGTTAAATTACAAGATATGGCAACACTTGGAGGAAAAGGCGTGCTCAAAGCCTCATCCCAATTTGGAGTCACTCAAGACATCCCTGATTAAGGCAGCCGCCGATATTCACATGGACCTCGTTCGTGCTGCGATAGATGACTGGCCGCGCAGATTGAAGGCCTGTATTCAAAATCACGGAAGTAATTTTGAATAAACTTTAGTGTCATAAGAATCTATGTTTTGTTAAGTTCATTTTGGTATATAAATGGTTACATAATGAATAAACTTGTTTCAATTATTTTATATTAAATATGTGACAGAATTTATGACCTGACTAGGTAAATATAATTGAAAAGGCCAAATATATATTCAATTATATTTGTATTAACTTATATAAAACTATAACAATATAATAATGCGGCCGTTATGTAATATGTAAGCGTGACTCCGAATGATGGGGTGAGAAATTGTATGATAAGAGAATATAATGTTTGCAAGAAGAATTTGGGACCAGGATTGACTAAGGAATGCTTCATAATTTAATTTTAAACTCAAATTTAGCTATCTAACATCTATCCCTTTTCAGAGTTTGCGTATAGCTGATGCGGCGTACGAAAATTTGTGGCCGGATGGGGACGTTTCTTATCAAAAAACTATTCTAATGATTATAAGACGGTTATTATAGCCAATTGCGATTATGATTTTATATATTATCATGTCATTTGTTGTAACAAGATAAATTTATATTTCCAGTTCACTAAAACCTTGTTGCCTTACATCAATTAAATATGTGCCCATCAATTTAAATACTTTTACCAAGGTAATTTTAATATAAGGTAAAATGTAACCAAACAAATAACTAAACGCTTCTTCTTTTAGATTGGGTTTTTAGCAGCAGAAAAGAGTCGACTGTGCTGTCCCATTGCATGATGGAAGAATTCACATGTTGTCTAAATATTTTAAAATTTCTTAGATATGTTTTCCTTTACCGGTCTAAAATTACTTTAAGAAAACTAAAATAAATTTAGCACTTTAAATCGCAATTGATAATTGTCTATGCTATCTGTGGTGATCGAACTCAGTTTGCAAACGACCTACATATGAAGTTTTAGGGCGAGCTTACCCACTAAGCTATCACAGCACAAATTGAATGCGATGCGACATAGGTTGAGCTTTACTCTCGACTTGACATGGTCACGCTACTCGCTCTCATAAAATTTCGTATATTATTTTTAAACCTCACTTATACGTAAAGAAAGGCATATATATAAGATAAACTAAATAAAACTGAAGCTTTTATTAAAGTTTTGCACTACGTATTATTATGAAAAAATTCCAATATTTTATTTTATACTATGTTTCCAAAATAACTCGAGGACGATTTATTTATAAGATCAGGGTTACACACGAGCACACAGTTCTCCTAAAGGTAAGTGGCTGCTGTGGTCCATAAATATCTAACCTATCCTCGATTTCAAGTCAGAATGCAGATGCTTTACTATTAAAATTATATATCAATATCGAAATATTTGCAAATAACGAAATATACAATAACAAGGTATTTTTCGTCTTTAAGTAAATTAAATGATAATTATGTATACGTATAGAGGTTGTAAGATAAAATTTAGTATTCTTAGGGTCGATCCTATCATATCAGTTTAAACTTAAAAAGTATAATATCATCTACAACAAAATTTCATCCAAATTGTTGATCGCCGTTTCCGTGAAACCAATAACATACTAATATATACAATTATGTATATATAATTTTGTACAAGAATTGAAATAAAGTATAAAGATATTATCTGTATTTGTCATTCGGTACTAATTTTTCTTAAATTTTATGCATTACAGGTTTTGAGTACGACGTGGTCATACTTTTCTTTAGCTACATCGATGTACTCGGAAAAGGAATAAGTATCAATAAGATTATCGACAATGACAAGCAAAATAAGCAGGATAAATATCACGAGCACTATTATTTAAAAAAAGGCAGATATATTTTTAATCTTTAAAGTACCTAAACTTTATGTTAATAATTATGCTTATAACCACTTCCTTTAAACATATCAAAGAGTTTGTCACCTATCTATGAAAAATTAAACTTTGTATAAAATATGAATACAAAATATTTGTCTTTGTTTTCTTGTTGAGTAACCACACGTTTCATTTTAATTATGATCTTCGCCGAAGAACTGCTTCGCAAATCCTAATCCCTTATTAAAAATCCCTGAATATTACCAATATCATAAATGTGAAATTACATAATAATTTGTTGGAATGTTTGAGACAAGCAAGTGACAAAATATTTAATAATTCATTCACGCGTATAAAAGTACCGTTCTACACATTATAACTTGGCGATTGAAAGTTTGATTGGTCGGTTGGTAGGCGGATTGACAATCGCAAAATCAGATGTCTCGTACTTTAAAAGATGCTCCCGTCGAAAGTCTGAGTAGTTTGCTCCTGTAACTTCATCCTCGCCTGGGGCCTTGCCATTTTGATAGTGCTCGAGAGCCTTTCTAATCTTGCTCAGACTGAAGACCGGAATATCATCATCTTGGATCTTTACTCACACTTGCTTGTGGCTCCAACGATGATGTGTACAGCTGCCCATAGAACCTCTCAATCTCGGTTTTCAGCTTTGAAAGTTAACTGTTTCTGGCAGACAGATCTCCGATCTGCCGAAATTTGTGCGTAAAGTTGTATGAACTTTAACGAATACCGTTTGGTGATTCTGAGTATAAAGTACTCAACGCTTGTCGACACACTCACAATCTTTACTACGTTGTTAACAAGAACCTTGTGTACAATAAATGCGACACCTCCTTGGGATAGATTTTCGCCCACCCGGTGATCCTCTCTTCCGATGTGGTCTCATCGGGTGTGGTCTCATCGGGTGTATTCTCCCTCTCTTTGGATCTCAAATAATCCTATAATATCCCAGCGCAACTTATCTATGTCTGCTTGCAGCTCGAGAATCTTCTCGGTAGTTCTCAGGGTGCATGCGTCGTATGTTGCCAAGTTGATTCGTTATAGGTGGCAACAGAAGCTCCACCGGAGATTCTTAGCACACCCTGTCCCGCCGTTACCATGGTCGCCACCATAGCCAGGAATAGCGGGGCCGCCGAGAGTTGGGGGCCGTCTCTTCGTAACTTTCATTATGGAGGAGTTTGCCATAGTTGCCACGCTTGTCGACCGGGTTGGCAACTGTAGTTTTTTATTGTACTATTGCTGTTATCAGGAAGACTCTGCTGCTCTTTCCTGTTTCCCACTGTCGCCTCTTACGACACCCTTGGAACTGAAGTGGATATTACACTACACAGCCAATTAGGTATTTAAAACAACTAATAAAAGTTTTAATTTAAAATATATTTTATCCAAATGCCACGTCGATTTGCGGATAAAAAGGCTACACAAAACAAAATCAACTTAGCAACCATACTTAGTCGAAGTTTTTACTTATCAAAACGAAACAACACTTTGATTCAAAGTCCTGTGGCCATCTATTTTTGTTTACTCAGATTCACCTTTTGTAAATTTATATATTTTGTACTATTGTATCTCTACATAAAAAAATCAATTGCTGTGCTGCTCGCAAAAACTTGAAGACAACTGGCCCGATTTTAATGAATTTTTTGTGTATTTTTGAGTGGGTACCTAGATGGTTTAGAATCACATTTGGACCCATTAGGTGGCGCTGTTGTCGAGATCCGGGAATGGCGGTTCGCTAGTAATTAATAAATAATCTTTACGAGATTTATATCTTAGGGATTTTCATCAAATAGCTAATAGTACAAGGTCTGTTTTATATAGTTTATTTATTTTTATATATTTCATACGTGCTAGAGATATGCTGCAGCGAGTATTAGTATAGTTGTAGCACGAATGGGTCGACTCGACCGGGAAGGACCACGCTCTGACAGAAAAATGCTTTATCAGTTAAGTAGTTTAAGAATTCATAGCGGACAAACAATGTGACACGTAATTTTTATATATAAAGATATATTATAATTTTTTTAGAAGATAGGGTGACACACAAGCACACAGTCCATCTGATGGTAAGTGGTTGCTGTGGCCCATACTACATCTATCCTTGATTACGAATCAAAATGCAGATGCGTTGTCACCCGTGAGGTCTAAGGTGGAATACCTCGTTTCCAATAAAAAGGGTCTCCGGTTCTTTACACTTACCATACGAAACACAACAGTGTTAAGCTGCTATTTTACGCTGGTATTCCCGTGTCGTTTCCTTTCCCGTGTCGATTGGAAAAAAAAACTGTTGTAGTTACAGCAATTTTGTTGCTGTGCGTTTTTGCTTCGGGCATTTATTGCTGTGCCAAAATATAATTTATTTAACACGATAAGTACAACTAAAATTATATTAAAAATGGATCAAGATTTAATTGAATGGGGTTGTTGTTCTTTAGGGTTTGAAGATAATATTTATAAGCTTTGCAACACATGTAACAAGGCATATCATCTTAAGTGTCCAACCAATGATGACGATAATTTGAAAGCGATAAAACATGCTATTGACTGGATCGGTCCATGTTGCATTAGACCTCTCCACGCAACTGGCAATAAGGATAACACACCAGTAAAATCTGTCCCTAATATTACAGTACGAGCTTCCAAAAGACAGGCATTATCATCCCCCCCCCCGCCCCCCCCCGGAAATCGAAGGCCCTGTAATACGTACAGAGGTGCGTAAAATTATGAAGGAAATTATTCAAAAGCATATATCAGACCTTATAGTTCAGATGACCAAAAGCGTGCGTTCCATTCTAGATACTGAACTTAAAACATTTCAGGAAGAAATTTATGACATGAAGCAGAAAATGGATGATATGAATAGAAAATGTGAAGATATAAAAAAAATAAAAATACTAAGTCGCTGGAAGATACTAAGAGTCTGATTGAAACAAATGCCAAATTGCAGAGTACTATAGAATATCTTGAGACACGCATGAACAACCTTGAGCAGAATGCCCGCAGCAACGTCGAAATTCAATGCTTGCCAGAGAAGAAGTCAGAAAATCTCTTCACGGTGTTCAACAACATTTGCAGTATTTTTTTTATAGGAGAGGGGGCAAACGAGCATGCGGCTCACCTGATGGTAAGTGACTACCGCCGCCCATGAACAACTGCAACACCAGGGAAGGAATTGCAGATGCGTTGCCGGCCTTTTAAAAAGGAGTACGCTCTTTTCTTGAAGGTCCGGAAAAATCGCTGATGGTAATCGACTCCACAAGGAAGTCGTGCGAGGAAGAAAACATCTCCTAAATCGCACAGTGGTGGACCGCCAATCATCCAGATGGTGTGGATGGTATCGGGAGTTCTGCCGCGATGTGCGTTCGTGAAATTTGGCGGCTGGGATTAATCCGAACAATTCCTCAGAGCACTCCCCATGGAAGATGCGAAATAAAACGCAAAGGGATGCAACATCTCTTCGCAGTGCCAATGAATCAAGCCGATCGTAAAGAGCTCGGTCGTCGACGATTCGAGCCGCTCTGGGCTGGATGCGGTCAAGTGAAAGGAGCTGGCACTGGGGAGCCCCTGCCCAGAGATGGGAACAGTATTCCATGTGAGGCCGAACCTGCGCCTTGTAAAGTTGCAGGCGTTGTGCCGGCATGAAATACTGTCCCGCTCTGCTGAGCACGCCAAGCTTTTTAGAGGCCAATTTGGCCTTCTCTTCCAAGTGACCACGAAACTGCACGTCACTCGATATGTCGACGCCGAGGATTCCGATACTGGCTGAGGCAACTAGGGGAGTGCCTTGAAACTGAGGAGATACGACAAAGGGGTTCTTTTTAGCGGTAACGCGCAAACTTGTGTCTTCTGAGGATTAAACTGGACTAGATTTAGTCGCCCCCAGTCCGAGTCTTTGTCCAGCAAAGACTCGACTTCAGACACAAGTTTGTTCCGGTACTCGGAGACGTTGTCCCGAGAAATATTAGCACAGCCGGTGTATAGAGCATCACCAGTGCTGTCATCCGCATAGCAATGAATGTTACCAGTTAGCAACATATCATTGATATGCAGAAGAAACAGCGTTGGTGATAGCATACAGCCTTGTGGAACACCAGCGTTAATAGGCTTGTAGTCAGAACATGCACCGTCTTCAACGACCTTGATGCACCGATCTGCAAGGAAGCTGGTGATCCAATTGCACAATTACTCGGGAAGCCCAAAGGAAGGGAGCTTCGGAAGAAGCGCTTTGTGCCAAACCCCGATCGAAGGCCTTCGCAATGTCCAGACTAACGGCCAACGCCTCCCCATTGGACTCTACTTCCTCCGCCCATCTATGGGTCAGGTAGACCAGAAAATCACCAGCTGATTGACCCCGACGAAAACCGTATTGGCGGTCACTAATCAGCTGGTGATCCTCAAGGTACCGGATGAGCTGGCAGTTAATAATGGATTCCATTATTTTGGAGAACAAGGAGGTGACCGCGATAGGCCTATAGTTGGACGGGTCTGAGCGGTCGCCTTTTTTAGGGATCGGGTAGACAAAAGCTGTCTTCCATGAATTCGGGACTACGCCTTGGGAGTGGGAGTACCGGAAAAGACGCGTTAGGACAATTGTGCTGAGGACACGTCCTCAGCACAATTGGGGGGATTCCGTCAGGCCCACTCGACTTCTGGATGTCCAGGGAGAGAAGTGCTTTGCGAACTGAGCGCTGTGAGAACAGCACATCCGGCATGGAGCACTCACACCGCGGGATGGTCGGCGATGTTTTCCCCAAAGGCTTGAAATTGACTTGGCAATCGCATTAAACAATATAGTTTAATATAATATGTATTACTTGAGAGATACATTGTGTTTTTATGCGATGGCCAAGTCAATCTATATATTTAAAATATAAAAGATTTTTAGTATTGATGTGGTTACTATAAGATGTTGTTAGGTTAGCTAATTACGTAATAACTTAAGACAGAAGAACCCTGAAGTAGGGACTGAATAAATTAACCGACTTGGTATTACATGGATCTCACAACTTTTTACGGTAGAAGAACTGAGTTGCGAGACTTGGTTTTTTTACAAGTTATGTTTTTGATGGCATATATATTACTTCAATTGTAATATACAAAAATGTAGGAGTTATATACGTTACATTCGTCAAAATATAAGTAAATCATTTCTATGACGTTTGGTATCCAGTACTAGATAATTACTTAGTTTATACATAGTACAGGTGAGGTAGCTTAGAGGATAAGAACGGTATTTGGTTCAAATTCATCGATCTCTAGATTGTGTAAATTAGTCAAGGATATTTCCTATGCATTTGATATTAATACCGACTCACATAACAAGCTCAGGAAAGAACTTAAACATAATGCGAATTTAATAGATTAAGTTTTTAGATTTTTTGAATGTTCTACTTGTAGTAGAAATGTAAGTATGTATTATTTTTTATGTTTACTGCAGTGCATGTTGAAACCTAACTTAGTAGCATTTAACTTTTTACCTACGTAGATATGGTATATTAACTTAAATAGTTAATACCATATCTACGTAGGTATGTAAATTGTAATTTTAACAATGTATACAAACGTTGGTGATACTTAAATAAAAAAAGAAATTCGGTTTCCGCCAGCTTCAAAGAAATTGTTCAGTAATTGTAATTTTTGTTGCTGATTTCCAACGTACGCGGCGGTGATGGAAAACATCACGAGTAATGAAGCGTACAAATCTATATCCCGGAAGTAAAATTTTACAAACAAAGGTTTGTACGATATCACATGTTTGCAGATATGTGAAGTCTGTCAACATGCATTAAAACAATGTGGCTGATTCTCCTGTGTACCTAAACTTCAAATAATAAGAAAAGGCCCGTGCCAGGCTGTGGGACATACGATATACAACGTGTCATTTTTACAAGATAGTGACACCTCTATCGCGGGTAGCTCTTCCTTTTTTAACGTTATCTGCCAAACTTATATCTTTTAATAATGAGGAAAATGAAAATTGTCCTTATTTAGTGAAGATTAAATAGCAATTCGGTTCTTAATTAAATATTTTACTTGTTGGTAGCGATTACGATAAATCACTCTAGACAAGTAACGGCAAGGTGTGAGAATAAGTCTAAAAAAGGATTGTAGATAAAAGCTGAAATTTATAAGGATTTCTACTATACGATGAGATACATGTCTTACACATATCTCATCGTACATATACTATACGATGAGATACGATGAGATATGTGTAAGACCGCGGCGGGAGTGTTGTAAGATTGAGTATATTTTTGTTTGGTGAAAACGTATAATATATCATAGAAATTAATACAGGGGCATTTTTAATTCCTGAGCCGCACCGAATATTTCGTTGTTACATATATTATAATAGAATGGAATGGCACTTCATATTTATTTAGGCAGCATGTTTGCATATTATCAATTTTTCCAGACTTAAAATGTCCTCTTTTTTCTTCCTTGATATAATCTGGTATACTTGGTATAGTCTGAGTACCGTCTTATCTATTTCTACCTTCAAATATTAGTGCAAGTACAGGCTATTATTGAAATATTTGCCATAACTGTCACGGTAGGCAGATTAATTTGCAACATAATATCAGAGACTACACAACTTTGATATTGTATATACATAAAGTTGTGATCAAGTGAGATGTTGGATAAATCGGTTGCCTTGTAATAAGTTCACAATCTTCTTTAGCTGTCAAGTTATCTCATGTACGAGTATGTTATAAAAGATTAACAACACTATTAAATAAAATTGGTGGGTTCTTTCGTTCGTTTTGTGTTAAATAACTGAATTGTGATTCATAATTGTAAAAAAATAAAAAAATGCTATTTAGTTTTTCTCTATAGTAGTATAGGGGGTACTATTTATAAAACTGTATGATCAAATAAAGCCTTTCTCGTAATCGTTGATAGGTACTAACTTAAATTAATTATTAATTATTAATAAATTGCTGTAATTTTTTATGAGAAACAGCCTTAATGATATAATAGTCAATGTACTTAAAAGGCTAAGCGACCGCTGTAAATTAACGAGCTAAATCTAACCCAAGTTGTGTTCGATTTTCGCTGACATTAATGGAAGTGTTCATTGAAATTTTAAATGCTGAATAAACGTTGGGGTCCTATAAGCCTCAGTCCTCTCCCCATTCCATTTTATACTCTACTATATATTCTCGCCTATGACATGGAACTTACTGACAATTTTCACCAAAATGCTATAAAAGCCGCCGATCGTATAGGCAAATGTTTTCGCTTATGGAGAATCGAAGTAAATAATGATGAAAGTGCAGAAATATACATTCATAAGAAATTATAATCCTTATCATTGGACTTTATATCCGAGAAAATGGATACTAACACTCTATATGGCTTTCATATCCCATGGGCACCATCGACCAAACTCATCGCAATCACGTTCGACACCATATCCTTAACTTACCGACTCATATCCTTCGCGTTATAACACATTAGTGAATTGCACATTAGTGAATTAAAACAGTTATTAACCACCTTCATTCACTAGGAAACAGTGGAAGCAAATTGTTGTTAAGAACCAAACTACTACTACTAGTTACTAGCAATTTCATTAACTACACTAATTCCGGCAGCGATCGAACCTAGATAGGTTGGGTACTATGAAATTAAGGCCAAACGCATCCTCTAAGCTACTACGAGTACGACGTTTTTATATGTATATTATATAAATGCTTGAAATATTTAAATGGGTTAAATTAATCTTACAAACCATGATACTATGCCAGCCCTTAGACTTACTTAGATATTAAGGACGGAACGTAATATTTTTGCACATTTTCACAAAAATTTTGAAGCTTTAAAGTACCTAAACCTTTTTTATAAGCAGGCTAAATGTAACTTTGACGATAAAACATGAATTTCTCTTCTGTAGAATAAGCAAGGGCTAACAAAATTGAGATTTGCTCTCTGAACTCCTATCACAATAGACAAGGTTTCCAAGGGAAGCATTTACCGGACATTTCATTCATTTAAATCGAAACGAACCAGAGTAACTAACATAGCCTAACGGATTAATAATTTGAAGTGACAATTGGTCGGCAGCTCGAAAAACCGACAACTGATGGAGAGACAGAGGATCTGGAGTTGCAACCACTGACCGGCAAGCGAAGTGTAGGACGGCTCTCCACTAGATGGAATAACGGTAAGGCTTACAGGAAGTTTGATGTAAGACGGTGGTCCAGGACTATGTTTTATGGCATTCTTGTGGAAGAGGCCTTTGTTCAGTGGACTTCTAAAGAACTGTATCTATGATGATGAAGAATTAAATTGAAGGAAAGCCCTTGTGCCGACACTGCAACGGCATTTTGAAGAATGTCAGGGTATACCATGCTCATATACAGAGTAAACTGCAGACTAACCATTAAACATAATTGTGTGAGTATGACGATGTTATTTTCTTAAATTTAATTAAAAACAGAAATTTTATCGCTAAATCTTGAATTACATGTATAGGCAATCTTAGATATTATTTTTAAAAAAATTGCAGCAAGTACATTCGTACGCCGACAAACGGATATCCGACAGAGTTTACATGTAAATGTAGCCGTTAGCGGGTAAGCAAGAAAAATATTTTAAAATGAGTCTTTTAAACCAGAAATTTTATAAGACTTTCATCAAAATGTCATTTTTATCAATTTTATTTATAATTTTCTTAAGTGTACTAATAAAAAAATCTAGTATTTTGTTATTTACCACAACACAATCTTTTATTTTCATCAGATGTAACAAAATGAGTGGTTACTAAAGTTGAACGTTTTTGTTATAACCTCAGTTATGAAAATAAATATCAAAATTTTTCTAATTAATATGTTTATACAAATAAACTTCTAATTAGGTGTATAAATAGTAAATTGTTGTGTAGTAGTAGTAGAGTTTGTGTATCCGAGTTCAAAGTTTACAAGAGATGGAAAGTGAATGGAGCTTTGCACTCCTTTATGAGCAGTCGGAAGGTGTCTAACAAGGCTCGTATGGCTGTGCATGAGGGGGTGTTGGTTCCGACACTCATGTACGGAAATGAAAGTTGGGTATGGCAAAAGAAACATAAAAGCAGAATAAATGCAGTTGAGATGAGTGTGTTAAGAAGTATGATAGGAGTAAAACTGAGTGACAAGATAAGAAAAAGAGAACAACAACAACAGTGGTAGAGCCACGCGGCAGCTTTTGCTGTCGCACGGATGGGCCGGCTTGAACCGGGGGTGGTACCACGACCTCACAGAAAACCAGCGTGAAGGTTTACCTCTGCGTTTTGCTTGGTGAGTGCAGGTGGCCGAGGCCCTTTTTACTAGAAATGAGGCATTCCATCTTAGTCCTCACGGGTGACAACGCATCTACATTTTGATTTGTAATAGAGGATAGATGTAAATGTCTATGGGCCGCAGCAACCACTTACCATCAGGTGGACTGTGTGCTCATTTGTCATCCTTATCATATAAAAAAAGAGAGATAAGGAAACATTGTGAACTTAAAGAAGATGTAGTGACAAAAATTGAGAAAGGTATGCTGAGATGGTTTGGCCATGTCGAGAGAATGAATGAAGAACGATTGACGAAAACAGTGTATAAAGCGTGTGTGAATGAAAGTGTTGGAAGGGGTAGACCTAGTCGGATGTTTTTAGACCAAATCAGGGACGTCTTGAAAAAAGGCCAGGTTAAGAGTACCCTAAATCGAAGAGCATAATGAAAGTAGACGAAGCGAAACAAGTATGTAAGGATCGTAACAAGTGGAAAGAATTGGTCTCTACCTACCCCTACGGGAAAGAGGCGTGATTGTAAAGAGGAAAGAGATGTATGTATGTATGTATAAATAGTAAATATTACATAACGCCAGTTTTTCAGTAATCACAAACGGAGCAAATTGTTTTTATTTAAAAAAAATAAGCTTAAGTAATTAATTAATTTACAGTCCACTTGATGGTTAACGTCTACTGCAGTCCGAACACCTGCAATCAACTTCAAATAAAGAATTACGTTTATTACGTTTTATTAATTGCGTACGGTTACGTTCAGTTTTCGCATTTTGATAAATAAATATACTTACACATTAAAACCAGCTAAAATAATATAAGTCCAAAAATTATCAACGCTATTGTAACTTCTAAAAGCATATTTAAAATTATACGGGGTTTTGGTGTTTTTGATTATTGTGAGCAAAGCGATTGACATTAATTTATTATATAGATTAATGCCCCTGAACACAGTGATTGCATGAGTAGCACGTGGAGTTTGCATTCCAGCAAGATGTTATATCTGAAGCTACATACTATGCATAAAATAAAAAGTTGACACCCCCGAGCCCGTTTTCCTGTACTGGATGCCTCATGGTATGTACCTCGTGATGCGCGTTCAGCCAGGACGGCGGACCAAATTTCTAAAATAATTGTACGGATAACTATATCGATACTTAAATAAGCCGCAATTATAAATGCAAGAATACTCTGATTTGATTATGATTTACCTCGTTGAAATCTATACATGCTGAGCGATTTTAAGCATCCTCTATCCGGCCAGTAGT